>CAJPVJ010000069.1:0-48074 GCA_905397405.1 Oppiella nova
CAAAACCCGCGTGAGATCAATACCCAAGAAGTGATCGCTTTGAGTGAAGGCACCACCATGCTCAAACGCTATATTGAGTTTATTTGCCTTCGTGAAGTCAGAGCGCCACAATTCTTACATGACACCTTAAATCGCTTAGAACTTTCTTTAGGTCTAGAGCTGACACCAGAAGGCCAAGCAATTATTCCTCTGCTTGACTGTGTAACACCGAATTTTAACTTGCCGCAATCACCTGAGTTAGAGCATTCAGTGTATGTACATAAACTTTATAAATTATGCCTACATAAACTGCTCAAACAGCAAGAAACAGATTTAGATTTACAGGGTATCAAGCTGGTTGGGTCTTATTTGGCAAATGCAGCCAAAGGCCAAGCAAGTGAACAATATTGGGCTTTGGCTGCAGTTGCTTTAAATCACATTGAAAACATCATTCTCAATGACACACGCCTCAGAACGTTAATCAGTATTGAAACCAATATGTCTTTATTCTTTAAAGATCTAAGCGGATTCAAGCCATCTTTATTAGATACTGCCAATATCCTAAGTATTTGTATCAGCCAAGAAGATGAAATATCACAACACATCCGTGAACAGATCAATGTTGGCGAAGATATTCTGACTGACACGCAATTACAAATATTCAGCCGCCATTTATATGGCCCTGATTTTGAAACCATTCATAGTGTGAGCCAACTGATTACGGATGAAATGTCGCAAATCCGTAATGATATTGAGTTTAACTACAAAAATATGAGTGATGAAAAAACGCAAGAATTGAAAAGCAAACTGACTGATCTTGCGCATGTATTTAAAGTCTTGAATCTCAATGAAGCCTATAGTGGACTGAAACAACAGGCTGATCTACTGTCTCAAGACAACATGCTCAAAGATGAAAATTATGCGCAGCAGTTGATGAACAGTATTTTATCAGCGATGAATTCGATTGGTATCTTAGAGCGTAATTACACATCGAGTCGTTTACAGTTAAAAGTGAATAACTTGCAGATTTCATTAGATCGTCTAGATGAAGCACATGCAGCATTATTGACTGAGACCAAAGCGCTGGTTGATTTAAGCTCACAAACATTGGTGCAATATTTACAAGATCCTCCAAGCACAAGTTTAGACCAACTTCCATCACAATTAAGTGAAATTGGTGGTGCACTGTTGTTCCTTGCGGCAAAAGATGGTCAAAAAGCATTGTTACTCTCTGCGGAGTTTATTCAAACGGGTCTTAACAAAGAGCACGTGTTTAACCTTGCACAAGTCAATAAACTGCTTGATGTTTTAGCCAGTGCAGACATGATGATTGAAAATCTACAAAACAAACAACCTGTTTTACAAGCCATGTTTGATGTAGCATTAACAAGTAGTCAAAATTTAAAATCGGTAGCCTAATGTCAGAATTATCACTTGCATATATCTTTCACCATCAACAACTTTTAGTGGATGAAAATTTACAACTACCTAAAGTTGAAAAGTTAGCAAGTGATATCAGCTTTAACTCGGGTGATCAGATTATTGCCCGAGATCTTTTTATCGAAGATCAAATTCCAGAGGGATATCAACTCATCCCGATTCGTCAATTGATTTCACAATGGACCAAATCTGAGTTTGAACAAGCCAGTCGTGCAGTACAGTTGCTAGAGTGGCGAAGAAACCATAAGTTTTGTAGCCACTGTGGACACGAAACCGAGGTTCACCCAACTGAATATGCCATGGTCTGCCCTAGCTGTCGTTATCATCAATACCCGCGTGTACAACCGTGTATTATCACCGTGATTACTCGTGGCGATAACGAAATTCTATTGGCAAAAAATGCCAAGAATAAAAGCAAGATGTATGGCCTTATTGCGGGTTTTGTTGAAGTCGGTGAAACACTGGAAGAAGCAGTCAAAAGAGAAACGTTGGAAGAAGTTGGCCTACATGTCAAAAATGTCCAATATTTATCCAGCCAACCTTGGCCTTTTCCAAGTAATCTTATGCTGGCCTTTAAGGCAGAATATGAATCTGGTGAAATCGTCTTGCAAGAAGAAGAAATTAGTGAGGCTCAGTTCTTTAAATTTGATCAGTTACCCGAAACGCCTTTTAGTGGCAGTATCGCCCATGCCATGATTGAACATGTAATTCACAATAAACCGATGCATAAAGACTGATTTTGATTGAGACATGTTCAAATCAAAAATGCCTAGCGATTGCTAGGCATTTTTCATTGCTTCATTTAAAACCTTAATAATTTCAGGCCGGGTTTTATAGAATCGACTAAATAAACTTGAAACACTGCCCATAATTGAAATATGACCAGTTTTAGGTATCGTGTAAATTTCACAATGATTGCCTTGTTCAAGTAATTGCTGTTTAAAATCTAAAGAGTTTTTAGCTTTAACAATTTGATCATTTTCAGCCAAGAATAAATAATGCTTTACCTCATTTTTTTCAACAAAATAATACGGCATTACTTGTTGATAAGGAATGCTTTGATCAAACGCATTTTCGGCTAAAGCATCTCCTTTATAATCGAAATGATAAGGTCCAGCAATTCCAATCAAAGCTTTGATATTTTGTTTGATGGCCAGTTGATAGTGCTTAGGATGATAAAGCAAAGACGCAATATTAAATGCGCCTGCTGAATGCCCCATCAAGGCAATTTTATCCATTGAAATACCGAAACGTGCTTGTTGTTGTTCCAAATAATTCAAAGCAACTGCAAGATCATCAATATAGCTTGGAAATTTATGCTCAGGCGCTAAATGATAGTTCAGCACTGCCACGTTATAGCCAAAACGACTAAACGCCTCGCCTACAAATTTATAAGCACTTTTATCCCCATGACTCCATGCCCCACCATGAACAAAAAGAATCAGCGCATTCTGTTGCTTTTTATTAGAAATATATAAATCTAAACGTTGTCTCGCCTTTAAGCCATAGGCAATATTATGCTGAATGGAATAGCCCTTTTTAGGGGTCAAGCCATTAATGGTAATACTGCCTAAATCGTATAAACGAAAATCTTGATAGTGTGATTTAAATTGAGATTTTAGTTGTTCAAACTGCTTTCCAAATCTAACTTTTAAAAACTTTAACCTATTGTTGAATAACATTATTGTTTGGCTCTGTAGCATTAGGATCAATCGCAACAGGTGTCTGTACATCAGGTTGTTGTTGTACATTATTTACCACAGGTGCTGTGAAAGATGAAGTTTGGACCGAATTATTCGCTTGTTCGACATTATCAATCAAGGTCACAATTTTAGTCACATTTCCAACTTTTTGTAAAACATCATTTAAATCTGCAATTTCAGCATTGTTTAAACGACCTAAAACATACAACACTCCGTCTTCTGTATGAATCAAGACTTTATTGTCTGAAACCACAGGCGCTTTCATCACTAAACCACGGGTATTCACAGTGACCGATGCATCTTGCATGATAGTGCTATAACCGATTTGATTACCAACAGTCAGGTAATTATGGACTGCTTTTACATCGCTCATCGCTCGTAGATTATCTTCTGCCAACTGCTTTAAATGCGCATCTGGCACTTGCCCTGTCAATAAGACATTGCTATGAAAACTATTAATATTGACACGAGATTGCTTAAATCGGGCATCCAACTTATACAAGTTGATTTTCGCAGTTCGCTCAATAGAAGAATCAATAAACACTTGTCCTAAAGATCGAACACCACTATCTGTTCCCACTGGTGAAGAACCAGTACCACCTGAGATAAAACTCGCGCAACCAGACAAACTTGCTACACACATCATGGTGATGACAATACGTTTTAACACTCAGCAAGACTCCTATTAATTTTAGCCTGCTAAACAACCCATTTAAACGTCGTTAACATGCTGGAAAATATATTTATTTTTGAAATAACCGTACATAAATTTCAGTCACAGATTAATCAAGTCTGCATCTAAAGTAAATGCATTTTCAATCCAAGATTGATCATAAGAGATTTTACTGAGGTCTTGCTGTACGTTTTTTGCAATTTTATGATGTAAATCAAAACCAATCACATCGAAACGGCAATAATATTGTTCATATTGTGGATATTCTTGTAAAAATTTAAACGCCGTTTTAATCATTTTTTGTTGTTTTGATTGATTTACAGCTTCAAAAGCATGCCCCATCTGTGTCGGTGTTCTTGCTTTCACCTCAACAAAAATTAGCTCTTGTTTAGACTGCGCAATAATATCTATTTCACCAAAGCGCGAGAAATAGTTCAATTTTATGATGTCGTAGCCATGTTGAAGCAGTAATTTCACTGCTTCTTGCTCCGCCCATTGCCCTAAATTATTTTTTGCCATCAGAAACCTATCATCACAAAGGCACTAAATTATTTTTTGAGCGTTCAAAACATTGCGGAATACGCTCAACACGATTTCCATCAATTTTAATTTTTCCAGTGCGACCATTAAAGGTTAAGCTTTTTACATTCGGATCCAAAACAAATTGTTCAGCAATATGCCAAGCATCTCCACCAAAGGCATATAAACGCTGATACGGTAACGAGGTCGGTTTATCTTTATAAGCTTTGACGACATCATCCCATTCGGCGATATATAAGGCTGGAACATCACAGAATTTCATCCCTTTAGGCAAGGCCTTTTTTTCATCAACGGCAATGGCTTGGGTATAAATTTTTTTCTTCTGCAATTTGGGAAAACTGGTCAACCATTGGTTTGAACCTAACAGTAAAATACCCTCTCGATCCGAAATCGACTTTGGCATATGCTCCACAGGATCAACTTCACCCATATAATTGGCAAATAATGCATTTAAAAAGCTAATAGATTCCGCTTCCGTTCCTTTTTCACGCACCACATAGAGTTTGCTGACTTTATCATGCTGGATATAATCAAGCAGCGCCAATGCATCGTCATTTTTAGAAAGGCTATATTGCCAAACACTTTTATCGCTAGGATAAACTTCATTGAGTGCCAACACTGGTACTTTAGGCTTCAAATTAATTAAAGCCTCAACATCAGGACGAGCCAAAGGCCCAATAATCATTTTAGTCTTTTTATTGACATGCTGTTTTAACAGGGCTTTGATGGTCTTTTGATCTGAATCGACAAATTTTAATGGTATTTCATTCTTCGAGGCCTGCGCGGCACTTAATATTCCTTGTTTAATACTCAAACCCGCTCGCGACATAGGGCCTGTTTCAGGTAATATAACCAGAATTTCTGCGTGAACTTGGATTGTAAATCCAACCATTCCCAACACAACCACTCTTTTAATACTGTTCAACACTAACTTATTCTTCATGGAGACCTTTATGAGTGCTCAATTATTCGTCGTAGCGACCCCAATTGGGCACTTAGATGATATGACTTTTCGTTCTATTGAAGTTTTAAAGTCTGTTTCTGTTATTGCGGCAGAAGATACACGTCAATCTGCTCAATTATTAAAGCACTATAATATCTCAACTCCGCTCACAGCGTGTCATGATCACAATGAAAGTAACAAAATTGATATACTTATCGAAAAATTAAAAAGCGGTCAGAATATTGCTCTAGTCAGTGATGCTGGTACACCATTGATTAGTGACCCTGGTTTTAAATTGGTACGTGCCGCTCAGGAAAATGGTATCCGCGTCATTCCTGTACCGGGTGCATGTGCTGCGATTGCTGCGCTAAGTGCGGTGGGTTTACCGAGTGATCGTTTTAGCTTCGAAGGCTTTTTATCGTCAAAACAATCGCAACGATTGATTCAATTAGAAAAATTAAAACATGAATCACAAACCATGATTATCTATGAAGCGCCTCATCGTATTTTAGATAGTGTCAAAGATATGGCTGATGTTTTTGGTGCAGATCGCCCTGTTGGTTTTGCACGTGAAATTACCAAAACATTTGAAACGATTAAAAAAATGACTTTGAGCGAGTTGGTGACATTTATTGAAAATGATCGCAATCAGCAAAAAGGTGAAATTGTTTTAGTTATTGGTGGTGCACCAGATGCCAAAGATCAAGATGTTGAACAAGAGAAGTTAGATCAACTTTTAAATCGCTTATTACAAGATTTATCGGTTAAAGCAGCATCACAACTGGCTGCGGATCTAACAGGCATCAAAAAGAAAATCGCTTATCAACGTGCTTTAGAGCTGACTAATCAACAATAATTTTATTTCTTGAGTTGAGAAATGCCTGTATAAGCATTTCTCAATCTGCTTTTCTACAAGCGACTGGTTGCTCTGGTCGCTTTTGTACCTGCCTTAATTTTTAAAACACAATAATTTTTAATCACGCACTGATCAATCTGGCACTTATAAAAGCTGATGCAGAAAAAACAATCAAAAGCACAACATTACTGATGATTTACTCCGCCATGCTTTTAAAGTGATTGACAAAAATCAATAAAAATAAAATGATTATTTGATTAAAAATTCAAGAGAAAAATCACAAATAATGATCAATTCAAAATTTAGATTTAATCATCTAAAAGAGAAAATAGACATCATCCCAACTCAATTTAAAAAAGCACCTTTCGGTGCTTTTAAAATCAATCTTTAGCAGATTCATCTGGTGGAACTTCGGTAATTCTCCCACCGCGCGCTAAAAATGCAGCGACTTCATCTTCCAACGCTTCACGCTGTCTTTTTTTCGCTGTCACAGTGAGTGTTTCAGCTTCAGCTAAATCTGTATCTGAAACTGTAGAATCACTTGCCGCAGCACCTTTTTCAGCCGCTTTAGCTTCATCATCGTCTACTGCATGATCTTCTGAATTATCATCATAATCATTTGTATCTGTCATCTTTAACTCCCCATCAATGACGTCAATGTACCATCCGAAAAATGGTGATGTTTTACAGAGAAATGTATCAAGCTCTTCGCCATTCGACTAGTATCTAGATACACAAAATCGTGTTTTTTTTCATCAAATTCGTAATGTTGTTTAAATGATTGGTTAAAAAATATCAGAAATCCAATTAAATGGCATATTGCGTGCTTTTTAAATTTGCCAACCCATTGGCTTGTGCCATAAATTGATCTTTTAAAAATGGCATATTTTCAACTTGTTTTAAGCCAAAGTTACGCGCCCAAACCAATGGAAATATTTCCGCAGTTTCTAAAAAACCAATCATCGACATACTATGCATCATGGCATCGTTTTGCCCTTTACGCTGGTGTTCATAACGCTTTAAGGTTTGTTCATGCGCCCATACGCCACGCTGTTTATCTTTAAGTAATACATCACACAGAATAGCAGCATCTAAACACCCAATATTTACGCCTTGTCCTGCTAAAGGATGAATCACATGCGCTGCATCACCAATTAAGGCCAGCCCATCTTTTACATAACGTTGTGCCGCACGCGCCTTAAGTGGAAATTGAGCCCGTGGTGTCGCTTCAACGATCTTGCCCAACATATGATGACTTTCACGTGTCAGTAATTCACAAAAATCAGCATCATCTAAGCGCGCATATTCTTCTGCATAATCATCAGGTAAGGTCCAAACGATTGAAATCCAGTGTTCAGCTTGCTCAGGCTTTAAACTTGCCATCGGTAAAAATGCCAATGGGCCAGTCGGATGAAAAATCTGACGAGCCACATATTGGTGCGGTTGTGTGGTACGAATCGCGGAGGTCAAACCGGCTTGTTGATAATCTAAAACATCAAGATCGATAAATGCTTGATCACGAACAAATGAGTTTGCACCATCTGCACCAATCACTAACTTGGTCTTTAGCTCAGTCCCATCTGCAAGTTTAATGATCCAACAACCTACACCCTGCTCTACTCGCACAACTTTAACTTGGGTACGATAATCTTGCAGTTGTTCCAACATTTGCTGTTGGATGGCAAGATTTAATAAACTTGGCTCGACCATTGAACCTAAGCTTTGCTCAGCTGTGGGAAAGTTTTCTGAGGCTTGCCCAAAATTAATTTCGCCATAGCCATTTTTATTCCAGACTTGCATGCCTGTATAAGGCATTTGGCGAGCGATTTTTTCCCACACATTCACCGTTTTTAACAAGTGAATCGTGGCTTGACTCAGCGCTAAAACCCGTGGATTAGCAACAGCTAAAGTCTTTTCAGCATCTAAAATAGGGGCTGCATCTAAAACTGTGGCTTGCACACCGCCCTGTGCTAAAAGCAATGCGGTTAAGCTACCCACCAGACCACCACCAACAATCACCACATCTAACATATCTTGCTGTGTCATGCTTTTAATCCCATCGCATAATTGGCAACCAAAGGTTTAATCCCCGGAATCACATCAAAAGCCACCAAGCCAGTATTACGCAATAATTTTAAAACTGGATTTTGATTACTAAATCCACGTACTACAGAATCACAGAATTTAATCACACGTTGCTGATCAGTTAAGCGAGATTGTTCATAGGCCTTTAACATCTCAGGTTGACCAATATCATCAGATTGCGCAATTTGCGTTGTGATATAACGCATCAGGACATCTGCATCACGCATACACAAGTTAAAACCTTGTCCAGCAACAGGATGAATCGTATGTGCAGCATTGCCCATCAAAATCACCCGACCCACCGCTTGTTTTTCAGCAAGCACTTGTGCCAATGGGAAGCTAAAACGTTTGCCTGTTTTTTGGAATTTTCCTGCACGATCACCATAGGTTTGCTGTAAAGCATCAAGGAAATGCTGGTCATTTTCATCACCTAACCATTCATCTTCTGTACCTTTTTTCACTGGCCAAACCACTGAACGACGACATTCCCCAGGCAGTGGAAGCAATGCCAATGGACCTAAATGGCTAAAGCGTTCAAAGCCCACTTGATGATGTGGTTTAGAGGTTTGTACTGTTGTGACAATTGCCACCTGATCATAATCATGTACATCCACCCCAACACCTAAAGCTTGGCGACAGAAAGAATCACGACCGTCTGCAGCAATCAACAGTTTGGCTTTAAGTGAATGGGTATATTCTTCACCACGATTGGCTTCAACATATACATAGTCACCCTCTTGTTTTAGTGAGGTCACTTGTACACCATCAATCAATTCAATTAAAGCTTGCTGACGAACTTGAGTCAGCAGTACACGGCCTAGCCATGCATTTTCAATCACTTGTCCAAAACTTTCGACTTTTTCTTGATCTGCGACTAAGCGCGCTTTACCAAAACTGCCTTGTTCAGTGATATGCACTTCGAGGATAGGAGTTGCATGTTCTTGCAAGGCATCCCAAAGACCGAGTTTTTGATAAATTTGCACGGTACGACGTGATAGCGCGGTATTTCGTGCATCAAAACTGGAATGATAGGGTGCAAGATTGGCATCATCATAATTTGGATATTTCACAGCCTCTAAAAGCTTTACCGCAATATTGGCTTTTGCCAACATTAGAGCCAAGCTCAGCCCAACCATTCCACCGCCGACGATGATGACTTCTTGTTGCATGCTTTTATCCTTTCTATATGTGATTCAGCGTACTGAATACTTATAATCTTGATTGATTTCATATTACATCAAGCAAAGTCATTTTTATATTGAAATAGGAAATTGTTGGCTGTATTTGTACTGAATCAATACGCTATTTTTAACATAAGTATGAAAATTAAAAATTCTAGCCAAGAATTAAGCATGTTATTTAGCTCGACCGATATGGCACTTTAAAGGTATTGTTTAAATATGCAACATCAATAAAAGTGCTGAATCATTACTTGAGTATTGTTATTTATGAACTTACTTGACTAACATCTATTTTTTAATTTATTTCAATCATAAAACCTAGACAATCTCTCTTATTATCTCCCAAAGCTGGAAATATAGCCCAATGCTTTAACAAGGTCGTTTCAGTAAATCCTGTTTCAATCAGAACGTTTCGTGATTTCACATTTTCTGCATCACAAAAAGTCTCAATTCTTTTAAGCCTACTGTTATTTTTTAAATAGACAATGACAGCAGTGATTGCCTCTCTCATAAAGCCTTGCCCTTGAAATTTACTTCCAAGCCCAAAATGAATTTCACCGTGATCTCCTTTGTGAATAAACATCACAAGCCCCATGGCTAAATTAGTTTTGCGCTCGCCAATAATCCAAGCAAAATCTTTATCATTATTTTCCCATTTTGTACCACTCCAATTTTCAAACATACACTTGGTTTGCTCGATATTGACATGTGGTCGCCTTTGTAAGTATTTCGAAGACTCCCTGTCTCCGCAATACTCATGAAAAAGTGAGATTTCATCACCTTCAACAAACTTGCGTAGAATCAAACGACTTGTTTCTACTGGCTTAGCTAAAACGGTGTAAGTATCCATACATACTCACCTTTTAAATTGAAAAACTTATACTGACTTTGCCATCAATGCTTCAATATCTTCAATCGATTTCACCACATTTTTGGTCAAGACCAATGGTCCCTGTTCAGTTGCAACCACATCATCTTCAATCCGAATACCGATACCACGCCATTTTGCATCCACTGTTTCATCATCAGGTGCGATATATAAACCGGGCTCTACAGTAACAACCATACCCTGCTCATAATTACGCCATTGACCATTTTCATCTTTATATGCGCCAACATCATGCACATCCATACCAAGCCAATGCCCTGTACCATGCATATAAAACTGACGATAGCGTTCAGATTCAATAATTTGCTCAACATCACCTTGCATAATGCCAAGGTTGACCAAACCTTCTACCATAATCCGTACTGCAACATTATGCGGTTCTTTATAAGAATGACCGATTTGAATTGCATCTATCGCAGCAATTTGTGCATCTAAAATAATTTGATATAGCGCTTTTTGTTCAGGGCTAAACTTACCATTTACAGGAAAAGTACGGGTGATGTCTGAGGCATAGCATTCATACTCAGCCGCCGCATCGATCAACACCAAATCACCATCTTTTAAGGGTTGGTTGTTCTCAACATAATGTAAAATACAGCCATTTTTTCCCCCACCCACAATACTGTTATAGGCAGGTACACAACCATTCTGACCAAAGATATAATTCAGCTCAGCTTCTAAAGCATATTCCATCATCTCAGGATGAACTTTTTGCATGGCACGTGTATGTGCATCTGCACTGATATTTGAGGCGATTTGCATCAATTCAATTTCTTGAACCGACTTATGCAAACGCATTTCATCTAAAATTTGATCAAGTTGAATCAACTGCGCTGGAACACCAAAACCACGTCCAGATTCATTGGCTTTGGTGATCCAAGTACTGACCTTGGCATCAAAATCTGCACGTTGACCAATACGATAGAATAATTTTTCTTTATTTAAAATTTTAGCAATAATTTCTTCGTCAAGCAGATCAATCGCATAAGCTTCATCTGCTTCATAATCATCAACCGCACCATCAATTCCGGCACGGTAACCATTCCAGATTTCCATCTCACGATTACGTTCACGACAGAACAAGCTATAGATATATTCCTCACCAGTTTCATCTGTCTCTATGACTGCAACTGCTTGTGGCTCTGCGAAACCGGTTAAATAGAAAAAGCTACTGTCCGCACGAAACTTATAATCAGCATCTCGGTTACGCATGACTTCTGGACTGGTTGAGATAATTGCAATGCTATTGGGACCCATTTGTTCAGCGAGGCGGTCACGACGTTCCTGAAAATCTGCTTGAGTTAATTTCATTCTCTATTCAGCTTGTATTTCAGATGATTAATTTGGAAGAAGCTTTAACTTACAATTACGCTTAGATGAATGCAAATACAGATGACTCAATATTTGCATATTTTAAAATAATTTTATTATTTCCCTTGTTCTACGCTAAATCGCGACAATAGAACAAGGGAATCATTCCAAACTAAAAAATTTAACCCTTTACATCACTACTTTATTCAACTTCAATGCTTTCAAAGTGAATAACAAAGCACTGTAAAGGGAGCTGTAAAACCGACTACTCATCAAACATAGATGTTCTAAAGTTTAAGTTTCTTAGCTTTTTTTCTTAGTTTTAGCTTGGGCGATGTGGAGTAAACATCTCTACAACATTGTTACTTTCAGAAGCATCAATTGCCTGTTTCATTTTGCTATGAAAATTTTGCAATAGAGGGCTTTCTGACACTGGAACTTTTTTTCGTCCCATTGATAATGACACAGGGATCAAGCGTACAAATTCATACAATTCAAGATAGCTTGCTTCACCCTCATCATCGTCATCTGATTCATCAAACTCAACAGATGCAACATCTTGTAAACTTTCAATGAGCTCTTGTTCATCTGCGCGAATATGACCAGAAGCCAATCCAAAGCCAAGCACAACCCCTGCACACCAATCTGCCAGTGATTGCACACGCTCAGCCAATGTATGCTCATCATCTGGAAGCATTGGAAGATAGTCTAAATCATCATCTGAAAGTGCATGTGATACATCCTCTGCTTCCTCTGACAATAGCGCAAGCGCTTCATCGTCTAATTTTGGAACATCAAGCGTAGATAAAATTTGTAACCATTCATCTCGAGTCGGAACTTCAGTAACACAAACTATACCTGTCAGTAAGCCATGTAACTCACTCGGGCTTGAAATTTCCTCAATCCCCTCAAAATTTTGATTCCAATCTGACCAACCTGAAATATCGTCTTGCATTCGTTTATCCAATCTCTATACTTCTGTATATATTACCTTTGATTGCAAATCTGTGCGACCCGTTATGTTAGAACAATTACAGCGTCTACAGACGCATATTGGTGTTTTAAAAACACGAATTGAAACTGTTGAGAAAGAAAATGCATCGCTGTTAAAAGAAAAGGATAACAGCGAAGAGCAATCTCATGCTCAAATTAGCCATAAAAATAGCATTATCACCCAAAAACAAGATGAAATTGATACGCTCACTGAGCAACTCTCTCAGTTACAAAATCAGTTTCAACAGCTCAATACAGATGCCACATCTTTAGCTGAGCGTTATGGGCGTTTGGAAAAAAGTTGTACCGATTTAAAAAATCGTTTTCAGGAAATTTTGGCTGAACGTAATGAATTGCGTGTGGTTAAAGAAAAAATGGCAAATGAACAGCGTCATCACTTACAAGACATCAAAGGTCTTCAAGATGAGCGTGAACGTTTAATTCAAAAAAATGAACATGCCAAAACAAAAGTGGAAGCCATTATTCAACGCCTTTCGATTTTAGGGACTGAACAAGATCATCATGCGCAAGAAATCCAACAGCTTGCTCATCCATCAGAGTCTAATGAGGAAGTATGAGTATGACTGAACATGTGACTGTAGAATTACGCTTAATCGAGCAAAGTTTTCGTTTAGGCACCACAACAGATAAGCAACCAGAACTCGAACGTGCTGGTCGACTCTTAAATGAAAAGTTTCAAGAATTTCGCCGTAAAGCCCCCAATGTTGAACATAATAAATTGGTGATCATGGTGGCTTTAGAATTGATGCAAGAAGTTTTAGCCATGAATAAATCGTTACAAGAATATGCACAATGCGAACGTTTATTAGCGACCATGTTAGAAGATGTTGAAAAAGCGGGATAAACCGCTTTTTTTTCGTGCAATTGATTAGTTTTTTATACTGTATTTATAAATTATGAGCATTGGAGATTTGCCACAATCTCCAAATTATGTATACTTAATATAACTCTAGGGTGTTCGCCAGTACGTCTATTCCCCTGCCGATACTTAAACTTATGGATGTGTTCTGTATATTTTGAGTGTATGCCCACCTTGAGTGGGAAACCCATTAAGTGTACGTCACGTCCACCTTGAACTCATCGGGTTCAGGGTAACGACCATGCAGCGGCATCTCTGGAGTGTTTTATTTTTAAATCCTTATAAAATAAAAATTATAAATATATGTTGTAATATGCCTTTGATTCCATTTCCAAAAATATAGCCCTGATAGATCATAGTGAAACAACAATCTATTCTCTTTGATCCACTCTATAAGCTGATCAAGTCGAATCTACAGCATCATTCAAAAACTCAACTGACTCCAAACATAACTTTTCCCATTCAGCTGAAAATTCCTCTTCCGCTTTTTGTTTACCTAAATTTGTAGCATATACAGGTTTTGATTCTGCATCAGCAATGATGACTTCTAAATTTTTTGCATTATTACATAGTTCGCCTTTTAAATTAAATGCTGTATTCAAATCAACACCAAACTGTCTTAACTGCATGATCATTCCAGCGCTTTCTGCAATAAGTTTGCAATGATCTACTTGATTTGCATCAATTGCTTGGCTAAATAATAAAAGCAATAAAATTTTCAATTTCATTTTTATAATCCTTAGAATTTTCTAATCACATTGATTATATGCATAGATATCGTCTAGAGCCATGCTTTCAAGCGATCTACTAAAATCTCAAACATCATCGTTTATGTACGATATGAATTAGATATTTTTCTTTAGATAGTATGCTTATCCATATTGATCATTTCATTCTATATGGATTTATTTTTATTGAAGAGCGTAATTTCTTTTCATTATTCCACTCAAATGCATAAATCTACATCACCAGCATTTCCCGTTCACTAGAGCTAAAATATATAGCTATGCCCTATACAAGATACAAGCTCGATACTTTAAACTTATGTTACTACCTCTGAATTCCTATGACGCCTAAGCTTAAGAAAAATATAGAAATAACACAAATCCTAGAATGATCAAAGATATGATTAGCCATACGTTTATACAATTAAAACTTTTGATGAAATTCCACATTTTGCTATCCCTTAGAAATGGCTAAGGAATTCTACTTATTGGGGTTTAATTTAAAAATTATAAATTAGTCTGAGCTACAAAAAATTCGACTGTAAAATAAGTATTTAACTATATAGTAATTTTCCCAAGGTATTCATTTAAACACCTAATATCTATAGACATTCTTTATAGTTCATTGTGAAACTTTTCAAAAACTCACCTTTAGCATTATTTAATTGATAAACGATATTGCCCTGTGTTGTTTTTTTAAATACTTCAGACTCAAATAAATCACTTTTACTACAAATGTTGTTTTTGGTCAGATTTTTATACTTGTTTTCATCAAATTTCTCGCTTAGATCTTCTGTAGACTCAATCCCCTTTAAATCTGATACAAGCAACAATCCATTGCTAGTTAACCTAATTCTAGAAATGTTTGTTAAATCATCTGATTGATTGGGCTTAATGTTCGAAAAATTGTGATTAATCACTTTGACTAAGCCATTGTACAGTTCGAGATTAATGATATTGAATTGATCATCAACTGCACCAACTTGCAAAAAAGGTTCGTCTAATGGGCTCTGCGCTTTCAATTCAGCACACAGTAAAAAACTGAGTATAAACAATAAATATCGCAACTTGGTTCTCCTCATCAACGATCCATCTGTTGAAACAAAACACTGCAAATACAAGTTTAAGCGAGTGCATAACGATAATTAGACTCGTTATACAACCACAAAGTTGTCGGTACTTACTGCCTATAACCCTCCTTTATCCATCAAAAGAAAAAGTGAGATAACGGCATAGGTTCAAAATTAATTCTTTCATATACTAAAAAGCCCATCTTTCGATGAGCTAGATTTAAAGTTATGAGTTGTTCCACTCACCAGATTGAACACCTAACTCATCATCACCAGTCATCAGAACTGCTGTTAAAATTGGAACCGCTAAAATCACTGGGAAAAAGACAATCCATAGATCAATGGATAGCTTATTCGAAAAAACAAAATGAATCACGATCGCAATTAAAGCCAATATTCCAAACAAAATACTTGCGAATCGAGTGGCAAATTTTAAAAGCATTTTTTATTCCCCTAGTAATTAAAAATTTTTACTCTATTTACTCTCATAGTTATGTCCTATTTTTAGAAATTAAGCAAAGCCCTTTGAGATAAAATAACCTCTCTTTTGAGGTATATTTACAAAAACCATAAAAAATATATGGATTTCTATAATACTTAGCACTTTTTGTAGTTTTTATCTTTTTCCTTATGTCTGTTATGAATGAAAAGTTCGCTTTTAAGTGATTAGATTTTCTCTTCAGATAGCTTGATATAGGCAAATAAGTTGAATTCCAAAATGAACTCTTTTTAGCCAAGCTTTTTGCGACTTTTGGAAATCGACATAATGAAAATCAATAGCTTGATGAATCACGGATCATATTGATCAACGCCTTAAGTGTAGTGGATACATGACGATAGCCAGGATAATAAAGGCTAAGACCACGATACACTGGGCTAAAGTTTTCCAAAAGGATACTTAATTGCTGATTTTCCACAGCATTTTTCACCAAATGATCGGGTACAAATGCGATACCAATACCATCTATTGCAGCATCAACCATTAATGTTTGATCTGTAAGTGTTAATGGTCCTTTGACATCTATCTTTTCAATAATGCCATTCATATCAAATTCCCAGCGAAAAATTAAGCCACTATCAAAACGGAAACGAATGCAATCATGTTCATAAAGATCATGCGGAACAAGTGGTGTAGAATTTTTTAATAAATAGTCTGGGGATGCAACAGCAACAAAGCGTGCGGTTTCAGTCAAACGGATTGCTACCATTTCTTTAGGTATATCGTCTGCAAGGCGTATGCCTGCATCAAAATTTTCCTCAACGATATTGGTTAATTTACCATCACAAACAATATCTAAATGAACCAATGGATAGTGTTGTAAGAACTTTTTAAGAATGGGTTTTAAAACCAGTCTAACCGCCCCTTCACTGGCATTGATTCTAAGTACACCACTCGGCTGATCTCTAAAATCATCTAAATGATTTAGCGCATTTGAAATATTTTCCATGGATGGTCGAAGTGAATGAACCAATTGGATTCCGGCATCAGTCAAAGAAACACTGCGTGTGGTTCGATTAAAAAGCCGAACATTTAAGCGGCTTTCCAAACCTTTTATGGCATGACTAATTGCTGAAGGTGTGACGTTTAACTCAACCGAAGCTGCACGGAAGTTTCGATGAGAGGCCACAGATAAAAAAATTGTTAAAGCAAAGAGTTCACCGCTTTTCAATTGATGAGCCATTTTCACTATTCTATAAAGTTTTATGAGATTGTTCTCAATAATATATTTATATAGGCTGAATGAGTACTCAAAATTAATGACGATAAGGAAAATTACAATGCCCAAACATGGTAACTATGCTGTAGAAAAAATAACATTTGATTCACATGGTGATGCAGTGGTTGGCGATTTATATAAACCAGATACTGATGGAAAACTCCCCGCTGTTATTATTCTTGGGCCATATTCTTTTCAAAAAGAACAGGCACCCACTCAGTATGCGACACGTTTAGCAGATGAAGGCTTTATCACCCTCGCATTTGATCCAAGAACTGTTGGTGAGAGCCAAGGTATGCCACGTCGCCTTGAAAATCCAAAAATGAAAAACGAAGATGTCATTGCTGCAATTGATTACATCTTTACCCGTAACGATGTCGATACCGATAAAATATTTCTATTAGGGGTTTGCCAAGGTGGACCTGAAATGCTGGATATCGCGTCTTATGAAGCACGTGTCAAAGCCGTTGTTTCTGTTACTGGATATTATCGAGATAGAGAAACTGATTTATTTATGCTTGCGGCAGGTGTGACAGAAAATCCATTTGATGTTGAATCAGCACCAACGATCGAAGAATTAGAAGCCTTATTAGCGATCCGTTTAAAGAAAGCACAGGATGCCAAAGTTCTTTACGAAACAACGGGGGAAGTTATCTATCAGCCACTCGTATCGCCAGACCTCGGTGATCGCGTCAAAGGCTCGAATGCGGGTTTACCTGGTCCAATTATATGGAGCTGGTATGAAGCATGGACGCTAAAAAACTGGGAGAATCGCTACGCAATTATGAGTGATCTTGACCATTTTTCTTATTCAACTGTAGCTGGCGTTGCAAAACTAAAGAAACCCGCGCTTATCATTCATTCGGATACCTGTATGAATCCAGCAGCGGCTCGTCGTCATTTCGATTCAATTCCAACATCAGATAAAAAGCTTATCTGGGAAAATGGAACCAACCATTTCCAGTATTATGAGCAACCCGATATTGTAGATAGAACAGTTGCACATGCTGCAGATTGGTTTTATCAACATCAAAATTAAGATCAAATAGCTTTAGTCGGATATGAAAGATAATCCTTTTAACGCTGTATCGACAATCAGTTAAGCGACATTAAGTTTTGTATGGACAACTCCCTCCTTTAACAAAGGTGAGAAGTAGCCACTTTGCAAAGGGCAAGGATTTAAAAATTCTTCATCATTTGCTTGCCAGCCAAGGTGGCATCTTTTCAATGCCCTTTTCTACCTTAAGTTTTACGATTGCGGTATCCACATTAAAAAACCACCGAATCGGTGGTTTTTCATTAAAATTAATGTACTGCTTCTGCTGAAGACTCTTTATGATCATCATCTTTGGTTTTGGCTAAATTTTTACCCTTGGTTTTCTGAGGATTATTTTTATGTGACTGATAGTAGCAAGCAATTGCAATTCCAGTCCCTAATAATGCTACGGTCTTTAACATGATATACCTCATACTGAATTGAATAACGTCTATTAGGAATAACATTAAATTTCTAATAAAGTATTTCGATATGTGAGTTATGCAAGTTTATGTGAAGCTTTATTACATTTGATTTCAAAGATTCAGATAAATCATCTAAATTTCAGTGTTATGGCTGATTTAAAGTATTTCGGTATTTAACCAAACAGTCACATGGTAAGTTTTTATTATGAGATTTTAATTCCAACTTATTTATTCTAAAGCCATCTAATATTCATCAATCAACACTGATCAAAAATCCTTCCTTAATTTTCAATATCTTTTATATTCGTTCAGCCATATAAAAAGCCCATCTTACGATGAGCTTTTCTAAAACATTGATTACGATTTATATCGCAATACGATAAAGTTGATTTTGATTAAGATAGAAAGATGAACCATCAATATTAAATTGACGATCGTCACCAGATTCTAATTCAATCTTTTTCCCTACTTCGACCCAACTCATACCAGTACGGTTGCTTTGTTGTCTTTTTAAAGGAACGATCTTTACGCGAATTTCATCGCCATTTACTGCAGAGGCTATTGTCCAGCCATTTAAAATATTCATTTTTTCACTCAATTGTTTTGAGCTTTTGCAAACAGAGAAGTATTTAACTATTAAGACCAACAGATATATTTTTGGAACTAACGATAAGAAGGCATCTAACCTTAATTTAAACTTTTGATATTTACATCAGCTTGATATTGCAGAAGTCAGAGTTGAAGCCAACCTTCAAGTCTTGCTTATATATTAAGCACATCTGCTTTAGTATTTTTCATAGTACGCTAATTTAACAGATTATGCAACTTAAATAACATTTGATTATTTTAAATTAAAAGTTCCTATTTATAAAATCGATTTGTGATGTTTATGTACAGGCCTAATTTAGAGATTATTTATATCACCATTTAAAACAAGACAATACAAATATTTGATATTTTTATAAATATATTTTGTCGATATAAACTCAGTTTAGCCAACATATCTCCACATATGGCTCTCACAACTACCTTAGTGTAAGTGGATTAAAAGACTATTATCCAGACTCACTTAACAATTTGAGAAGATTATAATGTCATTTAAAAGTTTTTCACAAAATTCAGCTCAAGCAAATTCAGATACTAAAAACGTTGAGCAAACTCCGCCTAAAGATGCGCCACAAGCAACTCCTGGTGCTACACCGCCTAATCCAAATCAGGACAATAAAGAGGTTAAGCAACCTGATACAAATAAGCCTAAATAACACAAGGGTCTTTTGAAATTTCATAAATGGCTTACGTTGTAGGCTAAGAATGAACAGACCTTAAAGCTTAATCTATAAAAACTTACCGATGTTTGGTAAGTTTTTTCGTTGTTGGTTATATAAATTCAGACTGTATCAACTCAAAATATTCAGCTTTCTCCATGATGTAAAAAAAGCCCACAATAGTGCGGGCTTTTCAGATCGGCATGCTGCGATCTCATGCTCAGCGTTAACTGCTTAGGTTTTAAATCTATTTAGAGGGAATACGCAATTCCTGTAACAACCTAAACACTTCCGTTTCGCTTACGGATTCGATCAAAGCTAAGTTAACACAGATCAGCAGATGAAAGCGGATAAAATATATTTGATTACGCTTTATTTAATAAAGTATCACCGCACTAAATTCAAATCGTGAGTTTGTATAAATATAAAGCCAAAGTTCTCAGTAAAACTTATAATACCATCACTCTTTCAAATCCAATAAATTATTTAATTAATTGATTTTAAATAATAATACATTGCTATTACCAATATTTCAAAGCCCCCTACTCTGCACTTTACAAAGAATCGTTTATTCTAATTTTAACCATCTACTGTTAATAAGGTAAAAACCAATGATCTCAAAGAAGATCAGCCTTGCTTAGCCTACAAAGCGTAAGCCCACACCCGGTTCAGTCACAATATATTTGGGTTGTACCGCATTATCATTCAGTTTTCCACGCAATTTGGCCACCAGAATTCTTAGGTAGTGAGTATCTTCCTGATGAGTTGGTCCCCATAAATCACTGAGAATTTGTGGTTGAGTAATCAACTGCCCCTTATGTTGCGCCAATAAAGTCAGCAATTGATATTCCTTACGTGTCAGTGAAATCAGTTGTTGGTTAAGAAATACCTGTCTTTGGGCAAAATCAATTTTTAAAAAACCATCATCAAAAAAAGCGGATTCCACAGCAACGTTTTGAAATTGTCTGAGTAATACGCGGATCCGCGCCATAAGCTCCTGAACACTAAAAGGTTTCGTCACATAATCATTGGCGCCAGCATCCAGTAATTTGACCTTTTCCTCTTCATTGGAACGTACAGACAAAACAATCACAGGGACATGCGACCAAGCTCTCAACTCAGATAAAACTTCTAAACCATCTAAATCAGGCAGTCCTAAATCTAAAATAATTAAATCAGCGCCTTGCAAAGCCAAAAGCTCTAAGCCCTTTTGACCATTTTCAGCCAGTAGCGTTTTATAGCCCTGTGCTCTAAGTGCAATATCGAGAAACTTACGAATTTGAGTTTCATCATCAATAATCAATACATTGGTCATGGAACTTGTCGATACATTGTGTTCTGGCATGCTATTTCCTAAAATCAATATGTGCACTTATCCAATCTGCTGAATCGGCAATTGCATACGGATGCAGGTGCCTTGATTATTCTTGGCTGAAGATGCCGAAATTTTACCCATATGTGCACCAATAATGGCTTTAACAATGGTTAAGCCCAACCCCGTACCATACTGTCCGCGATCGCCACGTTCCATAGTATAGAACATATCAAAAATTCGCTCTCGTTCATCTTCTGGGATACCCAAACCTTGATCGCTAATCGAAATTTCAATTTCGTTTTCATTGAGTTGTAAGACTTTAATCGTTACCGCTTTATTCTCTGGGGAAAACTTGGCTGCATTTTCCAATACATTAAAAATCGCTTGTTCGATCAAAGCAGCATGAACAAATAGGCTCAATGTTTGCTCTGGTAAATCAACCTCAACAAGACTATGCGGCATATAGCGTTTTAAACGGCGTACCGCTGAACCAATCAACTCATCGACACCAATCCAATCTCGTTTAAGACTTAAACCTTCATGCCCTAGCCGTGTCATATCCAATAAATTCTGAATATAACGATCCAGTCGTTCGCCTTCCAAATGAATGGCTTCCAATAAGCTGTCTTGATCTTGTTCATCCATCGAATGCCGATAATTACTCAAAGTATCAGCTGCACCAATCATAGAGGCTAAAGGTGAACGTAAATCATGAGAGACGGAGGATAACAAGGCCGAACGTAATCTCTCGGTTTCTGAACTGACATTGGCGATTTCCAATGCTTTAGTGAGTTGGGTTCGAGAAATTGCTTGAGCAATATATTCAACCATGGTTTCAGTCAGTTGCTTCTGTTCAGTATTTAAAACCGATACATTTTTAAGAAACTTAACCCCGACCACACCAAAACACTGTTTGGAAGCCAATAATGGTAAAAACCACCAATCATTTTCAGTTAATGTTTGGGTAAACCGTCCCGATGGTTGATGGTTCTTAAATGTCCAATCTGCTGAAATTTTTTCTTTATTGTTAATGACCTCAAGTGATGATATTGATGATTCTGGGAAATAAAACCAGATTTCGGCATTTAAATTTTTACTTAAACTGTTTTCTGCAATCTCCTGCACTTGCTTTAAATCGATCGCGGTAGACAGCTTTTGACCTAAATCCTGCATAATGCTGTTATAACTATTTGCAGTCTTTAAAGCCGTTACCTGTTCTCTCAGTCTCGATGCCAAACGGCTTGAAATCAGTGCAGCGCCAAGGAAAGCAACCACGGTAATCACACCCTGATGTGCAGAAATTTGTAAGGTAAATTTGGGTGAAATAAAGAAAAAGTTATAAGCAAAAAAGAACAACAGCGCTGAAAGCACAGCGGCCAGCATTCGTGTTTTAGATGCCACAAAAACCACAGCGGTGATAAAAATCACCGAAAGCTCTTCAATCCCTAAATACTTTTCACCTAAACTGGCAATCACAATACTGATCATAGTGGTGGATAACACATAAAACATTTCTCTTAAACTTAGAAATGAATGCGTATCTTGAAAAAATGATTGCTGACGATGTTCTGCAAGAATTGGGACGATACTCAATTCAAAACTTGGCTGGTATTTAAGTAATTGATCAACAAAATTTACAACACCGAATGTAAAGGCTTTACGATGTGATTGTGCCAATACCAAAGTTGAAATCCCTCGATCCATCACATAATCAAACAGCGTTTTTGCATGTTGCTGACCATATAGGATTTCAGTCATCCCACCCAATTGACGGGTGAGGTTTAAAGCACGTTCAATTTCTCGACTGGATAAATTGTCTTGTTTTTCGCTTATTTTTGAATCTTTAGAAAAGACCACCACCGTCCAATTTGCCTGACGATTTTCGGCAATACGACAACCTGCCCGAACCAAAGCCTCTGCCTGCCCATTGCCCTCAATCATAATTAAAATATGATTTTTTAGAGGAATTGGCACAAGCCCTTGTATAGCAAAATTTTCTCGAACATCGGTATCGACATGACTAGCAACCGTCTGCATTGCCAATTCACGCAATGCTGTCAGATTTGAACTGTTGAAGAATCTTTGCAAAGCTTGTTCAGCTTGCTCAGGTACATAGACTTTGCCCTGATTTAAACGCTCAAGTAATTCATTAACTGGTAAATCAATTAATCGAATATCACGGATCCGTTCAAAGACCCGATCAGGTACGGTTTCAGTCACCCGAATACCCGTAATTTGATAGACCACATCATTTAAACTTTCGAGATGCTGAATATTCATTGTGGTAAATACATCAATACCCGCATCCAGTAATTCATTAATATCTTGCCAACGTTTTTCATGACGACTATTTGGCATATTGCTATGCGCAAATTCATCTACTAAAACAATACTGGGTTTGCTTGCCAGCACAGCATCAAGGTCCATTTCTTCAAGAGAATGCCCTTGATACTCAATCGTCTTTCTTGGAATGATCACCAAACCTGAGATGACGTTTTCAGTTTCAATGCGACCATGGGTTTCAACATAGCCAATCACAATATCGATCCCTTGCAAAGCCAGTTCGTGCGCACGCACTAACATTGCAAAAGTCTTCCCCACACCGGGTGCAGCACCTAAAAATATAGTGAGGCGCCCAGACTGATAACGCTGAGTGTGTTGCAGTAAAACATCTGCTTTATTATTTCTATAATCGCTCATCGCCGTCTGCTTGTTTAAAAATTACATCACTGTGCTGTTTCTTTGCGACCCTTCAATACAGCAAAAAACACAGGCCAACAAAGAAACACAGTCGTTTGATTCAAAATGAAATATCTACGATCTAAAGCAAAAGAGAGAATATTGTAAATTTATACGAAAATAAAATCCCAATAATGCCCGCTTTTCAACAATCATAGAGAATCAATTACATCAACACTGATTCATTTCGCGTTGATGATTGCAACCCATTTATTGAGTTCCAATTTGATCCAAAGCCAAATTTAATTCAAGTACATTGACTCTGGCTTGCCCTAAAATTCCAAATGTCGGTTGTATACTATTTTCTTGCAGCAACCTTAGCACATCCTGTTCTGGCAAATGTCTTGCTTTGGCAATCCGTTTTACTTGAATCATTGCAGATTGAACAGTGATTTCAGGATCAATTCCGCTGCCTGAAGCCGTAACCAAATCTGTAGGAATCGCGCTTTTTTCAACGTGATCCTGTATCACAATTTTGTTTAAACGTTCCTCTACTGCTTTGTGTAAATCAGGATTGGTCCGTGCCATATTACTTCCCGCCATCGCCATTGGGTCATAATTGGCAGCAGAAGGTCGTGGATGAAAATATTGTGCTTGTACAAAAGGCTGTGCAACCAGTTTAGAACCGACAACGCGGTCATTTTCAACGATCAAACTGCCATTGGCTTGTTCATCAAAAAAAACTTGTCCCAACCCCGTTGCCGCAGCACTGTAGACAAAACCACATAAACCCAACGCGACAATGGTTAATCCAAGCGATGCTCGTGTTAATCCAGCGAATGATGACTCAAGCAATCGATTATTTTCAGTATTCATTTTAATCATCCTCAAAATTTCTAAAGTGCCAATAAGGGGCTGATCATCAGATCAATCAGCTTGATCGCAATAAATGGCAACAACACACCACCTACACCGTAGATCAGCATATTTCGACGTAATAATTGCGTCGATGTTGAAGGCTTAAACTTCACCCCCCGTAAAGCAATTGGAATCAATAATGGAATAATGATGGCATTGAAAATCAGTGCAGAGAGAATTGCACTTTCTGAACTTCCCAAGCGCATCACATTTAAGGTTTGCATTTGAGGAATGGCTGCGACAAATAAAGCCGGTAAAATTGCAAAGTATTTGGAAACGTCATTGGCCAATGAAAAGGTGGTCAATGCGCCACGCGTAATCAACTGCTGTTTACCAATCTCAACAACCGACAATAATTTGGTTGGATCTGAATCCAAGTCCACCATATTGCCCGCTTCTTTTGCCGCTTGGGTCCCTGAGTTCATCGCCAAACCAATATCCGCTTGTGCCAAAGCAGGTGCATCATTGGTACCATCGCCAACCATAGCGACCAAATGACCTTTATTCTGTTCATGACGAATACAATTTAACTTATCTTCAGGTTTCGCTTCAGCGATGTAGTCATCAACACCTGCTTCCGCTGCAATAGCCGCAGCTGTTAAAGGGTTATCACCTGTGACCATGACTGTTTTAATACCCATTTCACGTAAGCGAGCAAATTTTTCCTTGATGCCTTGTTTAATCACATCTGAAAGTTCAATCACCCCCAGAATATTTTGATCCTTTGCCACCACTAACGGCGTTGCACCTTTTGAAGCAACCTGTTCTACCCGCGTTTTAAGCTCACTATGATTTTCAAGATTCTGTGAAGCAAATTTAAGGATCGCATCCAGTGCCCCTTTACGGATTTGCTGTCCATTTGATAAATTTATACCAGAGATTCGAGTTGCGGCATTGAAGGCAATAAACTCTACCTGTTCAGGTTCAACAATATGCTCCCCTTGCTCTTTTGCCAAAACTACAATGGATTTACCCTCTGGTGTTGGGTCAGCAAGTGAGGTCAATATCGCAGCTTGACGAAGTTCTGATTCAGTCACTCCAGTCAGTGGGAAAAATGCTGTTGCCTGACGGTCACCATAGGTGATGGTTCCTGTTTTATCGAGTAACAATACATCTACATCACCCGCCACTTCGACAGCTTTACCCGATTTGGCAATCACATTGGCTTTTAACGCCCGATTCATCCCCGCAATACCAATTGCAGGCAACAAGCCACCAATGGTGGTTGGAATTAAACACACCAATAAAGCCACCAAGAGAATCGGGTTAATTTCAATTTTTAAGAAATGCCCTATAAAAGGTAAACTCACCACCACCGCGATAAAGGTCACAGTCATCACGGTCAGTAAAATACCCAGAGCGATTTCATTTGGTGTTTTTTGACGATTGGAACCCTCAACCAAAGCAATCATTCGGTCAAGAAAGCTATTACCCGCTTCAGCAGTCACCTGTACCACGATACGATCGGTTAAAACCTTAGTTCCCCCAATCACACCAGACTTATCTGTACCTGCTTCACGTAAAACGGGTGCTGACTCACCTGTTACCGCAGCTTCATTAATGGTCGCAAAACCATGAATAATTTCACCATCCGCAGGAACCAGTTCCCCTGCACGGACTTCAATCAGATCATTCATTTTTAATAAGGTTGCAGCGACTTGCACACCCCCTAGATCATCCTTAGAACTGAGTCGACATGCGGTTAAATTTTGACGTGCTTGTCTTAAGGAAGAGGCTTGACCTCGACCTTTGGCTTCGGCAATCGCTTCGGCATAGTTGGCAAATAATACGGTGATAAATAAAATCAAGGTCACCACTAAACCAAATATGGTATCGGCTTGACCCGTTAAAGTACTAACCAGTGTTATGATCGTGCCTAGCCATACAATCGCCATCACTGGATTTTTAATTGCATGTTGTGGCAACAATTTAATCAAGGCATTTTTCCAAGCTTCACCTTGGAATAAAGTTGATGATTTATTTTGAGTAGATTGTTTTGAATGATTCATGTTATTCACCCTAGCCTTGTACCAATAACAGCTGATCAGCGATCGGTCCTAAAACAAGGACTGGCATAAATTGTAATAAGGTCAACATCACCACAATAGCAATCAGAGTGAAAGCAAAGGTTGGCGTTTCCACTTTTAAACTACCACTACTTTCAGGGGCTTGACGCTTTGCAGCTAAACGCGCAGCAATCATTAAAGGAATGATCAATGTTGGAAAACGTCCCAGTAGTAAAGCGATGACACAGCTCACGTTCCACCACACGGTATTGTCCGCTAAACCTTCAAAACCAGAGCCATTATTGGCAAAGGCCGAAACATACTCATACAACACTTGTGAAATGGCATGATATTGCGGATTGCTATTGCCTGTAAGTTCAGGGAAAAACAAAGCGATTGAACTTAAACCGAGAATCGTAATGGGCTGAATCAGAATCACCGCAGCAAGTAATTTGATTTCCCCTGCTTCAATTTTGCGGCCAAATAATTCAGGTGTACGACCTGTCATCAAACCTGCAATAAATACAGCCAAAAACAGGTAGATCATAAATTGCTGTAAGCCACAGCCGATCCCGCCCCAAATCGCATTAATCAGCATATTCGCCAGCGCCACTAAACCTGTTAATGGTGATGCAGAGTCATGCATCATATTGACGGAACCATTGTTGACCTGTGTGGTTATGGCGGCCCACAATGCGGAAGATGCTTCACCAAAACGCACTTCCTTTCCTTCCATGGCATAAATTTGCATCACGGTAGATGACAGGCTTTCAGACCAAATCGCCGCCGTGGCTGAAACAACGGACATCAGCAACATTGAGCCAAAAACAAAACCAGCAAATTTTGCGCGTTTGGTTAAAAAACCCAACATAAAAATCACTGCGACAGGGATAAGTAGAATCGCAATCATTTCTAAGAAATTTGAAAATGGGGTTGGATTTTCCAATGGCACACTACTGTTAGGCCCATACCAACCGCCACCATTACTGCCCAACTGCTTAAGCGCAACCATGGGTGCAACTGGACCCAGTGGAATTTTTTGAGTTTTTAATTCGGCCGTTTGGTCAATGACTTGAACTTCTGGGCCACCTTGAAAGGTTGATGGCACACCTTGGCTATTGAGTAATAATGACCAAATCATGCATAACGGAATTAAAAAACGAAAGGTTGGACGGATCACGTCGGCCCAATAATTACCCACATTGATTTTTTCAACTTTATTTTGAAAGCTTAGGTTTTGATCTGTTTCTGACAAAGCATTCGATTGCGGATAAAATAAGGCACGGACGGTTGCAACCACCATTGCCAACCCCATCATTGGGGTAATGATTTGCAATCCAACAATTCCAACCATCTGTGATAAATATGACAGTTGTGCCTGACCTGAATAGTGCTGTTGGTTGGTATTGGTCAGAAATGAAATCATGGTATGCAGGGCTAAATCCCATGACATATTCGGCGCATTGTTTGGATTGAGTGGCAAGCTTGCTTGGCACATAAACAACACCCAAGTCACCAGTCCAATGACGATACAGCTCGCGACAAAGCTAAGTGAATAGGTCTTCGCATTCATCCCTTGATCAGGATGTGTACCCAAAACACGATAAATCGGTTTTTCAATCCAGTTAAAAATTGGATCAATTTTCATCTCTCGGTTTTGCATAATACAAGCAAGATACTTCCCTAAAGGAAAAGCCAAAAGCACTACTATTACCAAGACTAAGATAAACTCTAACATGACATTTCCCCCCAACTTGATTGGCTCAAATTAAAAATGTCGATATTGCAATGATTTATATGTTTTTGAAGTACGCATAATTTTGGATGCTGTACTTGTTGATGCGCTATATATTTAGCACTCATCTTTTTCATCCTAAACGCTGGGATATTCCACAACTCAGTATCCGCAAATACTCCGTAAACTCTCTATTTACAGTCAGATCAGCCGCGTAAAAATTTCGTAAAATTTTGTCTTTTTTGATTTATAAACAGCGTTAAATACATTACAAAGGTTCAAATTTTAGAACGCTTGTTTATTTTATTTATGGAAAATTTTGAACTGCTTAAAGCATTGTTTTTGGGGTTAATCGAAGGCTTAACTGAATTTTTACCCATCTCAAGTACAGGACATCTGATCTTATTTGGTCATCTTATTGATTTTCACTCAGATTCTGGACGCGTATTTGAAGTGGTGATCCAATTGGGCGCAATTTTGGCCGTATGTTGGCTGTATCGACAAAAAATCATCGAACTAATTCGCGGATTTTTTTCTGGCGATGTTGCAGCCAGACGTTTTGCGATTAATGTCTTAGTTGCTTTTATTCCTGCTGTAGTGATTGGTGTCTTAGCAGTAGATTTTATTAAACAAGTGCTGTTTAGTCCTTTGGTTGTGGCTTTTGCTTTAATTATCGGGGGCTTTATTATTTTTGCTGTAGAAGCCAGAAAGTTTGAACCTAAAACCATTGAAGCCACAGACATTACCTTAAAACAAGCAATTCTGGTTGGATTTGCCCAATGCCTTGCCATGATTCCGGGAACATCACGTTCAGGCGCCACCATTATTGGTGGGATGTTGTCTGGTTTATCACGTAAAGCGGCAACCGAATTTTCTTTTTTCCTTGCAATGCCAACCATGTTAGGTGCTGCAACCTATGATTTAATTCGAAATGCAGATGTTTTAACCTCAGATAACCTGATTAATATTTCAGTAGGGTTTGTTGCTGCATTTATTGCTGCGCTCTTGGTGGTAAAAGCTTTGGTCAAATTTGTTGAAAAACATACATTGAGAGTATTTGCTTGGTACCGTGTGGTATTGGGTATTATTTTACTGTTTGTGTTTTTATAATCATGTGAATTAATAGCAGATAAATTTAAGTCTTCTTATGTTTTTTTATCTATTGACCCACTTACCTTGTGGGTCTTTTTTTATCTCTTAAATATAGTCAACCTATCAAAAAACTCAAAAACAAGAATATAATTTCTCTTAATCAATATTTTTCAATTAAATTAATTACATAGAAAATTAAATTATTTGATTATAAAAAAGCTTGCAATGCCACACATTACGTTCAAAGTTTAAATAACTTTGCGTAGGCGATGCCTCACTTTTCGTAGGGGATGCCAAACCTTGCGCTGCAAACAAAGCCGTGCTTTGTTTTTGCTCATGTTGGGCGAGGGGTACGTCCTGTACCCCCGCCTAACGGCGACATCCCTGTCGCCCCACGATAGGATAACCATCTAGGATTCAAAAGTACAAAAACCGAATGAATAATCAATAGTTTCTAAGAATTCATACAAAAACATGAGCTTCATTTATGATCAGTGATTTGATATAAATCACTTGTATGAATAATTAAGTGGTTTGACTATAAGATGAGGGCGATTTCATCTTGCTCTATGGATTTTAAAAGGCCTTATATAAAGAAGCCTAATATTTAACAGGGAATGTTAAAGACTGAAAAACTCAGACTAAAATCCTCATACGGTCTATATAGACAAAGGATCACTTAGATAAAGCCACTCAATTCTTTATATATTTGATCAAGCCTTTAATGATCTAATTTTCAAGTACTTTCATCTTCAGAAATATCTTCAAAGTGTTTATCATCATTAAAACCATTTTCATAACCAAAGTCATTTTGGCTATTAAATGAATATTCACGATCATTTTCAAAGGTATTGTAACTGTGTTGATGATCAAATTTTGCAAGAGAGGCTTTGATATTTGAACGTGGATGGCGTGTAGGCAGAACAGTAGAAATTGAATGTTTATAGATAATTTGCATTTGCCCTACACTGTTTCTCAATAACACAACGTATGAATCAAAAGATTCAATATGCCCCTGTAATTTAATCCCATTGGTCAGAAAAATAAAAACTGGAATATGTTTTTTTCGGAGAGAATTTAACAGTGGATCTTGTAAAGTTTGAATTTTAGACATATTACGCTCCCAAAACTTTTAAATACTTAAAAAATATCGTTTTTAAATAAAATTTATAATTAGACGCATCCTGCGAATTTTACTTTTCTTCCAAAATAGATGAATCAACGCTACCATCTACCCCCTAATCTTTGAATTTCAACGTGAATATTTATATAGATTACTTAATCGGTGTAGCAGGCATCAGCATTTTTGAATGATCCATCTTCATCATCACATGTGCCATATCGACCCCACTCGATTGTGCGTTTTGCGCCATATCTGATGAATGTACATGCTGTTGTTCTGCATGATCATTATTGGGCTTTTGGGCTTCATTCTGTGCATTACAAGGCTTTAGAGAACATTGCATTTGCATTTTTACTGCTGCTTGAGGATCAGTTTCATTTGGTGTTTTAGAAGCATCTGCCCAAGATTGAGTTGCAATCATTAGTGTACCCATACAGAACACTTTTATTAAACTTCGACGTAAAATCACTCGCATTTGTACCTCTCCAAGCTTGAGATTCTTACTCGTACAATAAAGCGCGCTATTGAACATTCAGATGACTTGAAAGTGACATTTATGTAATCTATATCTTTCTTAAGTTTTATCACGCTATTATATTTTAAAGAGTATTCTAGGAATCGAACATGAGAATATTATTAGTCGAAGATGAGCAAAAAACGGGTGACTACCTTAAACAAGGTTTATCTGAAGCAGGTTATATTACTGACTGGGTTACAGATGGACTCACAGGTAAACAATACGCACTTTCTGAAGATTATGATGTGATCATATTAGACGTCATGTTACCGGGGGTAGATGGCTGGCATATCATAGAAGCCGTTCGTAAGAACGGAAAAACTATGCCTATTTTATTCTTAACAGCGCGAGATCAAATTGAAGACCGCGTAAAAGGCTTAGAGTTGGGTGCAGATGATTATCTGGTAAAGCCTTTCGCTTTTGCTGAACTTCTCGCAAGAATAAAAAGTTTACTGCGTCGAGGACAGCAAAGAGAAGACAGTAACTTAATTAGTATTGCCAATCTTGAACTTGATATCAGAAAACGACGTGTAACGCGTGAAGGACAACGTATCGACCTGACTGCGAAAGAGTTTGCATTGATGGAACTATTTATGCGGAGACGTGGAGAAATTTTGCCTAGAGCACTGATTGCCTCTCAAGTCTGGGATATGAACTTTGACAGTGACACCAATGTTGTCGAAGTTGCGATTAAACGCTTAAGAAATAAAATTGACAGTAACTTTACGCCTAAACTGATTCAGAATATTCGAGGAATGGGGTATGTGCTAGAGGTAGAAGATGAGGCGTAAGCTGTTCAATGCGATCAGTTTTCGAATCGCGATTCTTTTTTCCCTCTCCACAGTAACGATTTTAATCCTCATGGGCTTTGTGATACAGCTAGGGGTTTCGCAGCACTTTGAAGATGAAGATCGGGTATTACTTGAGGGAAAAATTCAGCTGATACAAAATCTCTTAAAACAAAATCCAACCAATACGCCTGAGCTTAATGTAGCATTAAAAGATTCACTGATTGGACATGATAATTTGATTGTGCAAGTTGAACGTCCGCTGAATCAAATTGTATTTAATTCCGCACAAATAGCCATCGCGCCACAAGTCATTGCGAATCCAGATCTGAATCAATGGATTAAATGGAAATTACAAGATAAAAGTTATCGTGGACTGGTCTATCAAAATATTTTTGAAGAAGATGAAGAAGCACAATCTACCCAAATTGTTGTTGCGATTGATACTTCAGAACACATGCTCTTTTTAAATGAATTTAAACATCAGCTATTTTATATTTGTTTAATTGGTGCACTATGTTTAATGTTTTTAGGATGGTTTGCTGTTTGGCGAGGATTGCGTCCGATAAAAAAAATAGCCGAAGTTGTAGAAGGTATTTCAGCGCAAAATTTGTCTGAGCGTTTAGAAGTTGAGCATACTCCAACAGAATTAAAATCATTGACGATCGCCTTTAATGAAATGCTTGATCGTTTAGAGTCAGCTTTAGAAAAACTTTCAGACTTTTCATCAGATCTTGCACATGAAATTCGCACACCGATCAACAATTTAATGACGCAAACGCAAGTGTGTTTATCCCGCAGTCGAGATATAGATGCCTATAAAGAAGTCTTATTTTCGAACTTAGAAGAGTTTGAACATCTGGCAAGAATCGTTTCAGATATGTTGTTTTTGGCCAAAGCAGAAAATGGTCTTAACCTAAAAAACCTACAAACCATTCATTTATACGAAGAATTCAACACTCTGTTTGAGTTTTATGATGCTTTAGCAGCAGAAAAACATATGACATTTCATCTGGTCGGTACTGGAAAAGTCAATGCAAATATTGCGATGCTACGCCGTGCGCTGAGTAATTTAATCTCCAATGCAATTAAATATGGCAAGTCGAACTCTGTCATTCAAATTAAATGTCAACAAACAGCAGAGTACACCAGTTTTTCAGTTGAAAATGAAGGCCCTACCTTATCCCCTGAACAATTATCTCGACTGTTTGACCGTTTCTATCGAACAGATGCCTCTCGCCAACGTGTTGAAGATGGTACAGGTTTAGGACTTGCGATCACCAAGTCTATATTGGCCTTACATGGTGCAACCATCCAAGCAGAATCACGAGATGGTTTAGTGATCTTCACGGTGATTTTTAAAAATGAATATCTTCCAACATGATATACAGAGCAAAAAGTATCTTAAATAAAATCACATCTTCAAGCAGCTGTTGAAAATACAGCTGTAAAAAGTTGAACTACAGCTCAATTATTAATAAAAAATAAACTTTTCCGACTAATGCGTGTTTAATTTGCCTTAAAAATCTTTTAATATTTCTTATTGTTTAGTTTTACTAAATAACAAAAGTGTAATTTTAAAGTCATTCTGATGTATATCGCCCTCTTTAATAATCAAGGTCTAAACACAACAGTAAAAGGAACATTCAATGAAATTCTCACAAAATAACATGACCAAACTGCGTAATGCCTTGTTTGGTGCAGTGATACTCATTACCGCGACCAATGCTATGGCTCATGTTGATTTAACCAGCAGTACACCTGCAATGAATGCATCCATTACGACTGCACCTAAAAGTTTAGTGCTTAATTTTAGTGGAGAAGTCATGTTAATGAATATCAAGTTATTAGATGCGCAAAGAACCAATATTCCACTTAACTATAAAGTGAATCATGATCTAAAAAAAATATTTAATGTTCCTGTTCCCGCACTTAAAAAAGGCAAATATTTTGTTGTTTGGACAACAATGGGCAAAGATGGACATAACATGAACAATGAATATAGCTTCACAATTAAATAAAACCAAAGAAATTGAAGATTGACGAACAACATTTCAGCAAGCGACTGAACTGTTGTTCGGGTGTGTTGGCATTTTATCAATGGTCTGAGTTGTCGCAAACTGAGACAAATTGTCAACAGACTCGAATAAAGGAAAAAAAATAATGTTCGAATTCTGGATCTGGTCAACTTGGCTAACAAAAATTACCTTATATCTCAGTACTGCTTTTATGATTGGTGGTGCTTTTTGTTATTTTTTACTTTGGCGTTATACCAGCATAAAAGTGACACTACTCAAGTATATGCATTTAGGTGCGACATTAGGTCTGGTTGGAAGTACTTTAGGCTTTTTTATTTTGGTAGGTAGCTTTGCCAACGCGGGGCTTTCTGGCATTTTTGATCAAACCTATCTCAATATTCTTTTAAATACAGACACTGGGCAAATACACATTGTCAGAATTATCAGTTTTGCCTTAATTTTTCTGCTTTTAACGATCAAATTGGGCAAAAAAACTACCCATATTGCCACTTTTGAAAAAATACTATTTGCGGTATTGCTTATCCCTATTCTTTATAGCTATTCCCAAATCGGGCATGTCACCAACTTACCATTTTTTGCTCAAATTCTACTCAGCATTCATGTGTTTTTCATGTCGTTATGGATGGGCTCACTCTATCCGTTATGGAAAATGAGCCATAAAATCAGTGGCCGATCGTTAAGAAAACTCATGGAGGCATTTGGGCGAATTGCAGCTTATGTTGTCGGAATATTAATTCTCTGTGGTATCACAATTGCATTATTTTTATTTAAAGATTTGAATACTTTAATCTATACCTCCTATGGTCATGGTTTTGTTCTTAAACTGGCATTTGTGGGGAGTATTTTATTACTTGCTGCTTTCAATAAATGGTTCCTTACTCCACGCCTTGAAGAACCTTTATTTGCACAATATTTAAGTTGCGCCATTTTATTTGAAATGTATCTGGGTTTATTGATTCTACTCACCACCAGCTACATCACCACAGTGGTTGGGATTGATTAAAAAATACGGATATGAATCATTGAATTGAGAGCATTATCTTGCGCTATAAACAAAACAATGTATTGTTCTTTCCCAGATAAAAAATGATCATGTTGAATAAATTATCTGGGTATTGAAAGTCCCTTCTCCCTCTGGGAGAAGGCTAGGATGAGGGCGCTTTTATGTTGATTGATGCTTTAAAATGATTGATAAAAGAAGCCTTATATAAGCAATAATGAACTATGATTAAAACAAAGAGTATCAGCAAAACATCGTTCAAGAAAATATATTTTTAGGGGCTGTTCATAAACTAAATTTATATTGACAACAAGGTGTTATAAAAACTTGAATTGTTTTACTTGACCTTACCATTATGTCAAAGTTTAGGATTTAGATCATGGAATAAGACTTATAGGTATGACTTATGGAAAATAGATCACATGATCGTGTTTCTGATTTGAAAAGCAGTTTACAAATCAAAGGTATGAGCTGTGCAAGTTGTGTTGGTCGAATAGAAACAGCGCTTAAAAAAGTCGATGGTGTAACTCAAGCATCTGTGAATTTAGCCACTGAACGTGCAGAAATTACATCTAACACTCCCATTGACCGAGAGGCATTGATCAAAGCTGTTGAACATGCGGGATATGAAGTTGCTGATGCAGCCACTGAATTATCAATAGATGGAATGACCTGTGCCTCATGTGTCAGTCGTGTTGAAAAAGCGCTAAAAGCCGTTCCCGGTGTTAAAGAGGCAAATGTAAATCTCGCAACTGAACGCGCAACAATCACGGGCACTGCCAATGTTGCGGCTTTAATCGCAGCGATTGATAAGGCGGGTTATGATGCCAAAGAAATTCAAACCGCTATCCCAGATCAAACAGAACACTTAGAGAAAAAAGATCAAGAACGCGCTGAACTAAAACGAGACCTTATACTTGCCACTATTTTTGCGTTACCTGTTTTTATTCTAGAAATGGGTTCGCACCTTATTCCGGGCATGCACCATCTGATTGCTCAGACCATCGGGATACAAAATAGCTGGTATTTACAGTTTATTCTGACCACACTAGTTTTGGTAATTCCGGGTCGAAGATTCTATATCCACGGATTACCCGCTTTATTGCGTTTAGCGCCAGATATGAACTCGCTAGTTGCTGTAGGCACCTTGGCAGCTTATCTATTTTCCATCGTCGCGACATTTATACCCAGCATCTTACCTGCTGGAACAGTCAATGTTTACTATGAGGCAGCTGCGGTTATCGTTGCCTTAATTTTACTCGGTCGTTTTCTTGAGGCAAAAGCCAAAGGAAGAACCTCAGAGGCAATTCAGCGCTTAGTCAGTCTACAAGCCAAAGTGGCACATGTTTCTCGTAACAATCAAATCGTAGATATTCCAATCGATCAAGTTGTCGTAGGTGACTTTATCATTGTCAAACCGGGTGAACGTGTTCCTGTTGATGGAAAAGTCATTGAAGGCAAAAGCTTTGTAGATGAGTCAATGATTACCGGTGAACCGATCCCTGTCGAGAAAAAAATAGACAGTGAAGTGGTCGGTGGCACTATCAATCAAAATGGCACATTAAGCTTTAAAGCTGTCGCTGTAGGCGGCGAAACTATGCTTGCACAAATCATTCGTTTGGTTGAGCAGGCACAAGGCTCGAAAATGCCCATTCAAGCTGTAGTTGATAAAATCACCTTATGGTTTGTACCAGCTGTAATGGCTGCTGCTGTACTGACTTTCTTGATTTGGTTGATTTTCGGTCCTTCCCCTGCTTTAACATTCGCATTAGTCAATGCTGTTGCTGTGCTGATTATTGCCTGCCCTTGTGCAATGGGTTTAGCAACGCCAACCTCAATTATGGTCGGAACAGGTCGTGGTGCTGAACTCGGTGTACTGTTCCGTAAAGGCGAAGCATTACAACTACTGAAAGATGCCAAAGTTGTTGCTGTAGATAAAACAGGTACATTAACCGAAGGCCATCCTGTACTAACAGATTTTGAAGTCACTGAATTTTTTCAACGTGATCATGTCTTAAGTATGGTGGCAGCCGTTGAATCTCGTTCTGAGCATCCGATTGCTAAAGCCATCGTAGATGCTGCAATCAAAGAAAATCTGACCTTACCCAAAGTGAATCAATTTGATTCTGTGACCGGTATGGGGGTCTATGCAGCTATAGATGAAAATGGAGACATTCATATTGGTGCAGATCGTTATATGCTGCAACTTAATATTGATATTTCACCTTTTGCAAGTGCAGCGCAACGTTTAGGTGACGAAGGTAAATCACCGCTTTATGTAGCAATTAATGGCAAGTTGGCAGGGATAATTGCAGTTGCAGATCCAATTAAATCAACCACGCCAAGTGCCATTAAAGCCTTACATCAACTCGGTCTTAAAGTTGCGATGGTGACAGGTGATAACGCCCGTACAGCACAAGCCATTGCTCGCCAGCTCGGTATTGACGAAGTGATTGCGGAAGTTCTACCTGAAGGAAAAGTCAAAGCGGTACAAAGCCTAAAAGCAAAATATGGCAATATTGCATTTGTTGGTGATGGGATCAATGATGCGCCCGCTTTGGCTGAAGCCGATGTCGGTCTTGCGATTGGTACAGGTACAGATGTTGCGATTGAGTCGGCAGATGTTGTATTAATGTCAGGTAACTTGCAAGGTGTTGCCAATGCCATTGCACTATCAAAAGCCACCATCGGCAATATTCATCAGAATTTATTCTGGGCATTTGCTTACAATACCATGCTGATTCCAGTTGCGGCTGGGCTACTCTATCCTGCTTATGGCATCCTGCTTTCACCAATATTTGCAGCAGGTGCAATGGCTTTATCCAGTGTATTCGTGTTGGCCAATGCCTTACGTTTACGTCGTTTTCAACCCGCTTCTACTTTCGAGTAGAAGCTTGTAGAGAGAATCACCATGAATATTGGAAAACTGTCTCAAACTGTTGGAATATCTGCCAAAATGATTCGTTATTATGAACAGATTGGTCTGATTCCAGCCGTGGGTCGAAGTAATGCAGGCTATCGCTCCTATTCTGACCAAGATGCTGAACGGCTCAAGTTTATTCGAAGTTCAAGATCACTTGGATTTTCAGTTGCAGAGATCGCTGATCTTTTAGATTTGTGGAACAATAAAAATCGACACAGTGCAGATGTAAAGCAACTCGCACTCTCGCATATCGAAAAATTGGAAATCCGTATTACTGAACTACAGAAGATGACCAATACCTTGCAAAATTTAATCAATTGTTGTGCTGGTGATCATCGGCCGAATTGTCCAATTCTTGAGGGTTTGCAAAAGCAAGATATTGAACTTCAAGAAAGCTACCATCAAAATGATTCTCTCTCTGTTTCACCACTTGCACAGCAAAAAGCTAAATAAGATTTAAATCCTCCCCCTTGCGAAGTAATACTTCTCACCTTTGAAAAAGGAGGGAGCTTTTCATTACTTAAATGAATTGACTTTCATGCAGTTCTCTTCTTTTTCAGTGCAAAGGGGCTTGCACTGCCTCATATTACAGTGAAAGGTTTAATTTAACTTGCGTAGGCGATACCTTACTTTTGAAAGATCAAAAGTAACAAAAATCTTTCGTCTGGCGAGGGGTACATCCTTATACCCCCGCCAAACGGCGACATCCTTGTCGCCATGCGGTAGAAACACCGTGTAGGATTCAATGATGAAAAGGTACTTGCACAGCTTTAACTTAAATTGAGAAGTTTTAATTATTTTATGTAAGTTCTAGATCTTACATAAATCAAAAAATGATCTTAAAGCGTAAATTGTATTGATATTGGAAGTTCCTTCTCCCGCTGGGAGAAGGCTAGGATGAGGGGCTTTTATATTGAATTTTGGGTTAGCACTGCCCCATCTTACTATGAAAAGTTTAAATTTAATTTGCGTAGGCGATGCCTTAGATAAAAACCCTTCTCCTTGCGAAGTAATACTTCTCACCTTTGTCAAAGGAGGGAGCTTTCCATTACTCAAATTAATTAAGTTTCACTTAACTCCATCGCCCCAACGTCAACATCCTTGTCGCCATGCGGTAGCTACGCCCTGTGTGATTCAATGATGTAAAAAGCAAAGCGACTTAATTTATACTCCTCTATTTAAATTTTAAACCCATAAAAAAACTGCAATCGATTAACGATTGCAGTTCCATTTTTTAAACAGTTCTAGCTTATTTCAGACTATAGGCAATCACATAGTCACCATGATCAGGAGATTGTCGAGCACCGCCCGCAGTCACCATCACATATTGCTTACCTGTTTTAGGTGAAACATAGCTGATTGGCGTTCCTTGGCTACCGACAGGTAAGCGTGATTTCCACAACTCTTTACCTGAAGATGAATCCAAGGCACGTAAGTAGTAATCTTGCGTTGCTGCAAAGAAGACTAAGCCACCTTGTGTTGCCATTGGTCCACCAATGGTAGGCATACCAATCGGTGCTTTTAATCCCATTTTTATGCCCATAGGTCCAGTGTCTTCGACTGTTCCCATCGGCACTTGCCAAGCGATCTGACGAGTTTTCATATCAATGGCAGTCATGGTGCCATAAGGCGGTTTTTGACATGGAATATTCAACTTCGACCAGAAGCGATCTTTATTGACTTTATACGGTGTACCTTTCATCGGTACAGCGCCCATACCTGTATTGACCTTTTCACCACCATTTGCCTGAATTGCCAAATCTTCAGGTGTTTGTTCGATCAACTGAATCCATAAACCTAAACGCATGTCGTTGACAAACATATATTGATGGCTTGGATCAAAGGCAATACTGCCCCAGTTCATGCCGCCCAAAGAGCCTGGGAAACTTAAAGATTTATCTTTACCCGGTGCAGTATATAAGCCTTCATAACGCATAGATTTAAAGCCGATACGACACATCAGCTGGTCAAATGGTGTTGCACCCCACATATCCGATTCAGTCAAAGTTTGATTACCAATTTGTGGCATTTCAACAGAACGTGGTTGAGTTGGGCTATATTGTTCACTCGGAATATCCGCAGCTTTCACGGGCTGTTCAATTACCTTGGTTAATGGTTTACCTGTTAAGCGATCCAATACAAAGAATTGTCCAGATTTGGTTCCAATCACCACAGCAGGTTGATTCTTACCACCTTTCATTGGGAAATCAACCAAGCTTGGTTGCATCGGTAAATCAAAATCCCATAGGTCATTATGAACAGTTTGATAGACCCATTTTTCTTTACCTGTGCTTGCATCTAAAGCCAATACGGATGAATTGTATTTATGATCCAAAGGTTGACGGTTGCCTCCCCAAACATCCACAGATGAGCTACCCATTGGTAAAAATACTGTGTTCATTTTTGGGTCATACGACATTGCTGCCCAAGAGTTTGCAGAACTGCGTTTATAGGTTTCACCTTCTTTTAACACATAGTTTGGATCAGGATTACGTGGATCAAATGCCCAGCGCAATTGACCTGTGATCACATCATAAGCACGAATCACCCCACCCGGCATATCTGCGGCAAGGTTATCTGCAATACGACTACCCACCACAATCACTGTGCCCGCAATAGTTGGTGCAGAGGTCACTTCAAAACGTGGCGCGGTGGTTCCTTCACCCAAACCTTTGAGTAAATCAACCGTTCCATCAATACCAAAATCTTTACAACGTTCACCGGTATCAGCATTGACCGCAATTAAACGACCATCTGGTGTGTTGGTATAAACACGGCGTAGACAAGCGGTATTATTAGCGACAGCTTGAACAGGGGTTGCACCAGCCAAAGTCGGTTGGGTTAGTGCTTGGGTTGAATCGAAGTAAGCCACACCACGACAACGTTCCCATGCATCCGATTTAGAGTTTACTTCGGCTTTCCAAAGCTGTTTACCTGAGTCAGCCTCTAAAGCAAAAATATTGTTATGTGGTGTACATAAGAAAATCTTGTTGCCCACCTGTAAAGGGGTCATTTGATCTTCTGCACCATTGCCTGAACCCGTGGTGAAATCACCTGTACGAAAACGCCATGCTTCTTTGAGTTGATGGACATTATCACGAGTAATTTGATCAAGTGCAGCAAAGCGACTGCCGCCTGCATCCTGACCATAATGCTGCCAGTTACTTTGTTTCAGGTCCGCTTGAACAGGGACCAATGGCAATTCCTGACCTGAAGCTGCAACCGTTGGATGTGGTTGGAACATTTGATAAAGCCCAATCAACATGCCTAAAACTGTGAGTGCACCTAAGCCAAAAGCTGGCAAGCTCGCACTCGGTTGAAACTGGTAACGACGAATCGCGGGTAAAGTAAACATCAATGCAGCAAATAAACCTGCTGGAAACATCAGTCTTGAAAATAAAGGCCAAAATTCCCAACCTGCATCTAGCAATGACCAAATAATTGTGCCCACAAAAACCAAACTAAATAACCAGACACCGAGCGTTTTTTTCTTAAATATAAATATCGCTGATGCCAGTGTGAATACACCAGAAATCACGAAATACCATGATCCTCCAAGTGTTACCAGCTTAGCACCACCAACGGTAAAGAATAGCCCTGTCACAAGTAAAGCCAAAGCTAATATAAAACACCATATTTTTAATACGGTATGTGTCCTTGTAGACTCAGTCATAGGTCATACTCCTAGATTAGAAATTCACACGCATGCTCAACCCAGCAACCCAAGCATCATCCACTTCTTTTACACCCGCAGGCTGATGGATATATTGTAGGTTGGGTCGTAGCATGACCGCAGGTGACCATTGGTAGGTATAGTTCAGTTCAACATTGAGCTCATCACGTTGCACTGGCACATAATCTGTTGCGAACCTATCGTATTGGTCATAGCCACGGCTGTTGTTGGTTGCAATTTGGCGATCTTTATAACGATCATTGACCATATAATTTGCAATACCAAATCCGATTGAATCATTTGGGCGACTGTCAAAAGGCCCTTTGTACCAGAAAGCAAGTTGTTGGGTACTTTGTACTGCCGTGGTGGCTTTATCATTGACCACAGCATTAAAGCTTACGAACAAACCACGTTTAGGATCTTGGCCTTTTTGGCTCAGTTGTTGTTGTGCATTGAGCCAAAAACTATGTTTGCTATCATGCACCTTGCCTGCAATCGCAATATCATTGGCTTCTGCTGTCGAGTACAACGCACCGACTTTATACTCGCCTGCTAAACCATCAAATGCTGCTAGTTTTGGACGCCATGCCAGTTCTACTGGAATAGTGGCGCCTTTAACATTTCGCATATCCAAGTTAAAACCATCGTTTTTGCCGGTTTTAATGTTGTCAGGATTGACTTCATAAACACCGACACCCAATGTCCACTCAGGTGCAAATTGGTATTTCACATTGGTTCCCCATAAACCTACGGGTAAGTTGTACCAAATTGAACCAATGGATTTACCGAGTTGTCCGCCACAAAGTAATAAGTTTTGGAATTCACATTGTGAACCATTAAAGTCATCCGACATGCCCATACGACCAATCTTGAATTGAACGGTATTGTCAGCAAAGCCTTTTTTGACCCATGCTTGGGTCAGGCGCCAGATTTTGCCTCGCCCATAAATTTCTTGTGAATTGCCCAAAGCACTGGAACGTGGGTCTTTAATGCTTTCTAAAGTTAAAGCATTACCATCACGCTTGGTGATTAAGATATTGGCTGTGGTATCTTTCCAGCCCGCGATTTTATTTAAATCAAAGTTTGCACCCAACGCCAATTGCGCTGCATTTTCAAAGCTGTTGTTGTCGTGATAGCCACCGTCTAAATTGGTTGCAGCTTGGCTCATGATAGATGCAGTAAATTTATAGCCGTCTTTTTCCAGTTGTTGGCGTTGCCCATTCCAATCGCCCAATAACCATTGACGATCTTGTGACCAAGCTTGCTCAGCAAAACTACTCTGAGCCATACACACTGCAACTGCCAAACAACTCAGTTTGATCGATAATCCATTTGAACTCATATTAAGCATCCTTACTTTTATTTAAGTTTTACCGCTGAGCTAAGTTCAGATGTTGCACCTAGACGATCTGTGATATTTGCTGTAACAGATGCAACTTTCATTGTCGGTTTCCAAGTCACGCTTGCTGTGCCTTGGGCATTGGTTGCAACAGTGCTTGAGCCTAAGTAAAACTCGGCTTCATTTGCGCTTGCTTGTGAGTTTCCAAAAAATTCAACTTGATAACGTTGATTTGGTTGTCCTTTTACTTCTACCGCAATTTGACCTTTTGCTAGGGTCAATTTAGGTGCTTGAATATTTTGATTTGGTTGTGGATTACAGCCTTGTTCATTGGGTTGCTGGCAGGTCTTTTGTAAGTTTGCTGGAACAATTTTTACACCATGACCACGTGAACCGACAAAGTGCGCATGTTCTAATCCCGGAATATCAAAAATGATTGCACCTAAACGTTGATTGGGCACACAGCTTCCACCCGCTTCACAGCGTTTGATGTCTTTGCCATTATTCCAAATTTGATTTTTGGTTAATGTGATACGCGCATTAGCATCTTTTTCTGAACGAATGGCAACACCGACTCGATTGCCATGGACTTTATTGCTGTCAAAAATATTGCCATCACCGGTGAGGTTAAAGCCGTTGGAGTTATTGGTGAGTTCGTTATAGGCAATATAATTGCGTTTGCCCCAGTTGATCTGTAAACCATCTGAATAGTTTTCAAACTTGTTGCCAATCACGGCATTGTCATTGCCCCATAGAATTTCAATGCCTTGTGATGGCTCTGGGTTTGCAGCAGTTGAAATAAAGTGGTTATTGGCAACCAAGTTAAATGCAGCACCACGGGTTAACTCAAGTCCATCACCATTGTCTTGGAAATAGTTATTTAGCACTTTGTTGTTATTGGTGGTGGTCGCAGTCGGATTCCCTTTGCCATCATCCCCTGTCAACATCACCCCTGCACCGCCATAGTTGTGCATAATACGGTTATTTTGGATCAGGTTATTGCTGGCACGGTTCATCAAGATCCCAATACAAAAACGACGAATCTCTAGCCCTTGAATACTGACCCCGTTGATGTCACGTAACACAATACCCGGTAAAGTTGTGGTACGAACATTGGTTCCGAACTGCCCTTCAACCGCACCCGGGCAAGCTTCAACCCCTGTACCTTTAATATAATTTGAGCCATCAATCGCGATAAACTCACCTGTTTTTGCCCACTGCGTACCGATGATTTTTACGGGCGCTTTAATTTCTGGCAGTGGGCTGTTGACCTTAATGGCATAAGGCGCTTGCCCAACCGCTTGAATCAGAATCTCACTGGCTTCACTCGGCTTGCTATTGGCTTGCTCAATCGCCCAACGCAATGAACCTTTTTCATGATCATCTTGATAACGATCCACCACATAGCTTTCCGCCATTGCCAAACCAGAAACCGCTAAGCCAAGTGCCAACGTTGTTAAACGTAATGAAATCATTTTCATGTCTAAAAATTCCTTTTAATTTATGGTGTAGGTTGAACGGTTTTTAATAACTGTTTCAATTGAGTCACATCAATTTGGCCGGGCGCAGAAGCTTCACCAATCATGCCAAAACTAAAGCTGCCGCCCATATTGGCTGTGGCAATTCGAGAAATAGTCCCGAGTTTACCCATCGACATGGTGAGTAATGGTTTTTTAGATTGTTGGCTGACTTTTAAGGTCGCATTCATCAAAGTAAACACATCTTGTTTGCTTTGTGGCATCACTGCGATTTTAAGAATATCTGCGCCAAGCTGATCTTGTTTAAGCAAGCGTTGAACGATTTCTGCTTCATCAGGGGTCTTTTTAAAATCGTGATTGGACATCACAATCAATACTTTTTTCTCATGTGCCAATTTAACGGTGTTTTTCACCACTTGCTGATCTCGGAACATTTCAACATCCAGCATGTCCATAAAGGGTTGGCGTAAATAAGCTTGATAGATTTTGTCATAATCTGCATCGCTGATGGTCAGTTGCCCGCCTTCGTTATGGGTACGAATGGTGGCGATCATCGGTTTAGCCCCTAAAATCTGTTTAAGCTCATGTCCTAAAGCAATCACTTGCTTAGTGTCACTGGCAAAGTTGAGTAGATCTATGCGGAACTCTGCCAAATCAGCATCTGGATTGCTGGCAATGATTTTTGCCTGTGCTAAGGCTTGTTCTTTGGTTTTTGCTGTAATCGGGACGATGGTTTTTACTGGGAGTTTTGCCAGTTCTGCAAGTTCAACTGGGCTTGGTGAAATAGGTTGCGCCTGTGTCATCTGAAGGGGCAATATGGGGCTAAGTGCAAGCATCAATGCTGCAAGTTTTTGTAGTTTCATTTTCATCTTCCTGAATAAATTATCCGTTTGTATATCGCGTTTTCGCTTGATTGCGATTTCATTTAAGTGCTTTTCGTCTATCTAAATCCCTCCTAATCCCTCCCTTGCGGAACTTCAATCGTTCCTCACCCTTTTTAAAAGGGAGGGGTATCGCGAATCTCAAGACTTGAATCACTTCATATCATGTCCACCTTTTAAAAAAGGAGGCATGTCACAAATCTCAAGGCTTCAATAAGTTCGTGACAAGCCCCCTTTAAAAAGAGATTTAGGCGATTCCTAGATATCAAAAAATACAGTTTCGTCTTCACCTTGAATTCGAATATCAAAGCGATACACGATTTCACCGTCTACTTCACTGCGTTTTGCAATCAGGGTTTGGCGGCGGACTGCCCACTCAATACTGTTGAGTACCGGATCATTGGCGTTTGCTTCAACTTCATCGTCAAAATAAATACGGGTATGCAAACCAATGTTGATTCCACGAGCAAATAGTGCGACTGCAATATGTGGTGCTTGGGTTGAGCCTTTACGTCCTGCTACAGCCCCCGGTTTAATGGTGTCAAAACTCCAAAAACCAGTTTCAAAATTTGCGCCTGTACGCCCCCAACCCTGAAAATGAGCATCGGCTGTTTTGCCTTGGGTATCGGCCTGACTTGGATAAACCCCATTGGCATCGGCTTGCCAGATTTCCAGCAATACATCTCTTAATGGTAAACCCAGTCCATCAAACACTTGACCTTCGATGCGGATACGTTGGCCTTGAGTGTGTTGTTTCACCAATTGGTTATCGAAGCTATGTTCAAATACTTCAATATTGGCTTGTTGTGGCAATAAACCGATATGTACATAAGGACCACCTGTTTGTGATGGGGTTTCCTTAATTTCCTGAAAATTCCATGCATTCATTGTGTGAGTTCCTTAAGTCAAATCATTTTCAAAATAAGTCGCACGACGACCACGCAGATGAATATCAAAGCGGTAACAACGACTATCTGATTCTATGAAATTGTTTTTATCTTCTAATGCGATCAAGGCACGACGCTGATCTTCAGATGGAATGGTTTTTAAAATCGGGCAAGTATCTATCAGGGTATCGCCCTCAAAATAGAACTGCGAAATCAAACGTTGTGCCCAACCATCTGCAATCAATGAAAAATGGATATGCGCTGGACGCCATTCATTGATTCGGTTACGCCACGGATATGGTCCCGGTTTAATGGTACGGAAAATATAAAAACCATTTTCATCGGTTAAGGTACGACCACAGCCACCAAAGTTAGGATCCATTGCGCCAATAAATTTGTCATTTGGATGGCGATAACGACCCGATGCGTTGGCTTGCCAAACTTCCAATAAGGCGTTTTTCACAGGGCGACCAAACTGGTCACGCACATAACCGTGCACAATAATTCGCTCACCGACTGGGAGCCCTTCTTTGGCATAGTTCAAAATCAAATCATTGTCTTTTGCACCAAAAATTTCAGGTGAAAAATGCGGTGAAGTGACTTCAGTTAATGTTTCATTAATCGAGATCAATGCATTTTTGGGCGAGCGTAATACACTGGTTTTATAGCCTGGTGTATATGCTGGCGGGTGATCTTCTGTATTCCGTTGCGGATATGCACCCAATGTATGACTTAACATGCCTATCTCCTTAATCCTGTTGTTGTGCAGCGACAGGTTGCACTTCTATTCCGAGTTCTTTAAAAACATCTTCAGCCATGTGCATTGCAGCATTTGCGGCTGGCAGTCCCGCATACAATGAGCTGTGTAAAATCAGTTCTTTGAGTTCGTCCTTGGTAACGCCATTGTTAAAGCAAGCACGTAGATGCATTCTGAGTTCATCTTCTCGTCCCAATGCCAACAAGATAGCAATGGTGACTAAACTGCGGGTGTGCCGTGGTAAACCTTCACGTGACCACACCTCACCCCAAGCAAAACGGCTAATAAAGTTTTGAAAATCTTGGTTAAAGTCATTCAAGTTTTCTAAAGAACGACCGACATGTTTTTCACCCAAGACTTCGGTGCGGACCTGTAGTCCTTGTTTGTAACGTTGTTCATCATTCATTGAAATTGTCCCTCTTTGTGATCTTATGTCTGATCTTGAGAAAGTTAGCTTGCATCGGTATGCGCCACTAAGGATTTAACAAAAATTGCCACAGCCGCAGCGGTTGCAGGAATCATCAATAAGCTTAAAATTGCGGTAAATGACCAATCATTGCCCAGCAAAACAGCACCAATCCAAGCCCCAAACACTGCGCCAAAACGGCCGATCCCTGTCATCCATGCCACACCTGTTGCACGACATTGAGTTGGGTAAAAACGGGCACTTAACGCTGGCATTGCAGATTGCGCACCATTGATTGCAACCCCTGCACATAACACCAAAATGGCCAATAATGTTGGGTTGCTGAGGCTTTGACCTACGGCAACAGCAAACAAGCCTGCGATAAAATAGAATGCTGAAATAATGCGGTTTGGGTTAAAACGATCCATTGCCCAACCAATAAATAACGCACTCAACACACCACCAAACTGGAATAGACCGCCAATAAATGCCGCGCGTTCCATGGTTGCGCCGGTTTCACGCATCAAGGTTGGTAACCAACTGGTCAGTAGATAAATCACCACCAAGCCCATAAAGTAGGTTGACCATAACAACACTGTGCCTTTGGCAAATTTTTGGGAAAACAACATGCCAAATACATTTTTCTTTTGTGCCACAGCAGACTGTTCTTCTGGGATATAAAAGCTGTCAGCAAGCTGTACTTTTTCAGGCGCAATATGGCTCAGGATTTTGCGAACTTTTGCAGCATCTCGACCATAATGCTGCCAGTTACTTTGTTTCAGGTCCGCTTGAACAGGGACCAATGG
>CAJPVJ010000070.1:5267-47522 GCA_905397405.1 Oppiella nova
TCTCTCTCTCTCTCTCTCTCTCTCTCTCTCTCTCTCTCTCTCTCTCTCGTATGGTACGAATGCGAGAGAAAGAGACGAAACTGCAAAATGTCTGTCCATTAAGCGAAAGAAGTATTAAATAACAAATTTAAGAGTCCGGCAGAAAAATGGTTTGATTCAATTCCCAGCTTTACTTTATCTTATTTTATGCCATCGATTGACTCTAACTTTTCATTGCGGGGGTAACCACACTATGGGTCACTATTTTTAGGTTAGCTTTCAGAATTGAAATGTTATGTCATTTTAAGCCGTCCGTTGTGTTATATCCCAATGAGATTATTTGGCCGTAAAATCTTAGTTAATTTATTAAAGTTAAGTAATTAATGGCTAAAACATTATGTTTTATATCTATGGTGGCGTTGGTCTCATATATTGATAATAGTATTGAATGAAATGCAATTTATGGCCAATTGTGAACTCAATTGAAATGTTAGCTTTCAATTAAATTTTAAGATATATTGCTGTTAGAGAGCGCACACACTATTGCTTTTAAGCCCTATTTTATTGTTAGTTTGCAAAATAATTTAAAGGTTTTACTTAATTGTGTTTGAGTCCAAACATTAGGTTTTGTGATTTAAATTAAGTTCAAAGATAAACACAAAACGATTCTTTGAATTTGTTTTTAGACTTATCTCAAGCATTACGAGTTACGAGTTTTCTGTCTTATACTCGTTGTAATCGTTTTATTATATATTTTGAGTGCAAATATAACAGAAAATTGTTTGTAACGTATTTACAGATAAAGGTAGAGAATATGATTGTATTGTATTGTATTATTGCACAATTTCTGTTTTGTTAATTCATAGTATTTGTCTCAATTGAGAGAATATTTGTTCACCAAAATGACTGAAATGACAGGTCTTGTGCTCTCAAGTGATTCTTAAGTCTCTCTCATATAAGAAGTCATAGAACTAGAGGTTTAAATATATATATGTTTATATTAAGGGAAATGAAGAATATTCTTATCGATGATAAAAGATATAACAGTATTTATAGGTGAGAGAGAGAGAGAGAGCACTCTATTTCCTAAGCTGTCAGTCTCTGGTCTTTTTAACATATAACGAGTTCTTTGATCACAATTTTGTCCGTTAATAACAATCTCTAATAAAACCCATCCATTGCTGTGTTGATGTCATTCTGTTTAGCATTGAATGGCTTTTTTCTAAACACAGAAAACATTTGGCTTTTAGTGAGACATTAGCAGTAATTTTCTGTTCCATTCGCTTAAATATTATGAGAGGTTTAGTGGAAAAATATTTTGGCTGAAGAGACCTTTTATGCCGGGGATAGATGTGTGCCATACGTGTTAGTGGCGTAACCAACCGTTCCCTCCCAGTGTCCATTCCTGTGCAACAGTAGGAACTGTAGGTTATCTATTAGTAGAGTATGTTTCGAGAGATGTTTTCTTACGGACTGAATATGTAGTCAAATGACGAGTGATATGTGAATGTATTTTGCATTTAATTAATTCACACGAAATTTGACTCATAATTGAATCCGATTTGAGCCATAATTCATAGTTTTATGTTTAGTTAATTGATTGCATTTATGCTGTGATTGCGAAAACATGTCTCTCTTTGTGAGCCGAGAGGTTGTGTTGTGTATTGCAATCAAATCTACATCTCATCCATAACTTTATCGCCAAAATTATATGTAGTTTTTGTGCTGAAGTCAGTGGTTATGGTTTATGGCTTTTGGTACGACTGCCTGTCCTACGCATCTGTATTTAATGGCGATATTGAATGGCGTGGAGGAGTAGTCATACATTTGCACTGTTCATATTGATTGAAGAGTTATACATTCGTTGAGATGCCTTTCCTCTATTTCCAGTTCATATACGCGTTATCTCTACTTCTGGAGATGTGTAGCGCCTTTGTGTCCATTTGTGTCAATTCAGAGGATCTGTTCATTGAATACTAGAAGAGAGAGAGAGAGAGAGAGAGAGCGTGTATGGCGTGAGCACTCGTATGTCTGTGTAAGGTATGAGTGGTGGCGGAGGTCTCGCTGGTGATGACTACTCGTCAATGACTGCCTGGAAATGCTTTTTATGCGCTTAAATGCACACAACAATTGAGTCCATGATTGTGATACTCGGCCACAAAGTGTCGTGTCTTTCTCTGGCACTCAGAGCGCCGGCATTTAATTGCTTTGTGTGCTCTTTGAGTTCAGACTCAGCCTATTAGACCACACGAGCACATAAAAGACAAATATTATTGATAGCCGTCTCTTTCTAATCTACCGGAGCTCTACGACAACTGTATCTCATTTTCAGTGCACTTCTTGGAAATAGAGCCGAATGTGAGAGAAAAATAAACACCAAAATTGTCTGTTTGTTATTATTTTACATTATATTTTGTGTCAAGACTTCTCTATGTTTTTACAGTCATCTGAGTTGCAGTTTCACACAATATATTTAGCATTCAGTTAATGAGCTTTTTTGGACTCAATCTCCTCTCTGACGGTTCACTTTCCTCCCTCTCCTCCTCTCTCTCTCTCTCTCTCTCTCTCTCTCTCTCCCCTCTTTTCTTTCGACTTCTGTCTGTCTCTCAATCACTGGACAAACAACCAGTGCTTTAGTATTTTGAAACTAAAAGGAAACTGAAGAGATAATAAGGCAAACATACGGCTCGGTTTGCTCTCTCTCTCTCTCTCTCTCTCTCTCTCTCTGCTTTATTAACTCGAGATGAGAGTCGAGAACAACTCATTTCCAGAGAACTTCAACTCATGTTTCTCTCACTTTCTTTGAGTCAAATTTAGTTGATTACAAACTTTTCTTTTATATACTCTTTGATATCTGTTTTCAATTTTAATTTATCTGCACAACAAAAGTTTTTACAATTAATATTACGTTAATTATCTACCTTTTTTTAATAGTATTATATTTTAATTAGATTGGTGAGTTGTTTATCAATATATCGTATATCAAATATCTTTTTCAATTTAGCCACTAATAATAAACAAAATGAATGGCGAAATGCATTTAAGATATAATTTCTATTTATTAAAAAATATAATAAATAGGTTTTTGCTATTCAACAAATAGCTTTTCAATGAATTCAGGTATATATAAACATAAAGTGAATGAAATTTTTATTATAAGCTTATAAATAGGAGAGAGAGAGAGAGAGAGAGAGAGAGAGAGAGAGAGAGAGAGAATTGGGAACATAATATTTAATATTGGACACAGAATTGATAATAGACTGCATATTAGAGTATATATTAACTCGATATTAGTATTAAAATGGTTGGCAAAGTGTATGTATGAATTGCACTGTAAAGCGCTGTAAAGAGATTGTGAGGCAATGGTTGTATAGAAAGACAGGAGACGTGCACTCATTTCCTCGACTGTCAATGCCTTTGCTTATGAATAGACTAACAGATGCTTTAATTAAAAAGTTTTGCCTCTAATATAATATAATATATTATATATTATGTACTCTCTTTATATAAGATATTGTCTTTCATTTAATGCATTAGTTATTCAACTGATGAAAGTTTAGGCTTCTGTTCATTATAACAGCACTACTCCTAACACTACTACAGCAGTAGTAGTACTAGTGATACAGTACTGTATAACCAGAACAGTATGTTTCAGGATTTGAGTGTTTTTTAGTATAGTGTGCCGTATATTGGCATTAATTATCTTATATGTGAAGCATCTTTTGATTGGTTAATATTGTTCTCAATTATTGATACCATATGTTGTATATACTATAAAGTTTTGTGTTGTCTAATGGACTCAAAACATTATTTTATATCATTGTTCTAAGAGTTGCAAAGAATTAGTGTATAATAGCATTGAAATAGAGATTGCGATAGCATTTGATGAGTTTGCGATCGGAGTATCCATTTCTCTAAAAGTTTGCTGAAACCTGAACTCTAACCCATCGTCTCGAGTCGCAAACAAAATTGAAATTTTGCTTCTCTTTCGCTGCCTTTTCCTCTCTCTCTCTCTCTCTCTCACTGTAATGAAATGTAAGCCCAAAGGCAGGGCATCTCTTACATAATCGATTGGCCCGTGTTTTTCATCTCATTGATGCACTGATACGACCAGTACTTTGTTCACTCATATGATAGCACTGGTAGGTCTTATTATTATGCTTTTGTTCACTGCTATCCCCACGTATTCTATTCACAATCAATTAGTGGCCCAAAAACATGAGTATAAACTTACTTATTATTCTCATGGCTTTGCTTTCAATTAAAAACAATATATATATACCTACAGTATTTATGGCTCACAATAACTATAAGTAATTGCAAACTATTCTAATGCTATAGTCGTATAGTTTTAAAGCAAACGTCTCTATAATACTCTTTCTCTGTCTCTCTATTCACACAATTCATCAGTCGATGCATTCAAGTGATGAATGCCTGCTATGAATATTCAGATGGAGTTTGGGTTACGTTTTACTTAACATTGATTCGTGTCTTTTATGTCATACAAACTCAGCGAATAATATCTGTTTTCATATATGCATGCATTCAATACATTAAATAATTTTTCGACGTAATATTGCTTTTACTTATATTTACGTTAAGCCAAACTTATGTCTATTGGGCGTAGATTATAGTCCCGGCCCTTAATGTGCAAGAAATAAATATATAAGACATAATCTCTAGCGAGAACTGAATTCAGTTTGTGCTAACTGTAAGCAACAACAATTTTGTACACGTGTTTTCTAACTGGAACTGTTAAGTTATGTTTGGATGTGAATTTTCAATTAATAAATATTACGTGTAATTGATTTGATGTATAACTTATACGATAATAAGTGAATGTATTGGCAATGCATTAGACAATGGAAATGAGCACATCTTTGACGGTGTGTTTTGAGGGTATTGTGTGAATGGCATAGCGTTTGCAACAGTAATGTTCACTACTATTCCAGTGCATGAATTGCTCCCTAAATTCGGTAGCACTTCATGTGTTGCTCTTTGGTATCTAAGGAAACCATTTATATATATATACTGTTATTAATGTAAGTATTTTTCTTCTCTCAATTGAAAGACAAATGTAGAGAATTGTTGAGTGAAAGAAAGGAAAAACTGACAAAAAAGTAAAAATAATGTTTTCCTCTATTGATATATTAATATATATATTATGTTTTAAGCGATTGAAAAAACTTAACGCCTTATTCTTGCCTTACATTTGCTTTCTGTCTCTATTTCTATGTGTTTTTGGCTCTCATTTGATGATAGAATGACTCAATTTTGTGAATCGTTTCAATGTATTTGCGAAACATAACTCTAATGACATCAATATATTTATTAATCGGTTTGTCTTTAACCTGTTTGTCTTCAGACCAAACTTGAAGTGCTGTCCAATCGAGTGGTGAAGGAATCGTTGCACCGCTTGACGACACTGACCCTCACACTATGCGGACTAATTATGGCGGCACTGGTATCCGGGGTACTCCTATTCCTGTACAGACGAAACGCTAAGTTCCGCGAAAAGCTTCAGGGATTGACGTCGAGACTGGACTTGGAGGCCACCGAAGACTATCAGGTGATTACACTATTGCCACTCATTTAGATTGACATCTATTTTACAAACATTAATACAACAGTTTATTTGAATTATTGACTTTTTTTACATTATTTTGCTTTACATTTAGTTTTATTGTGTTTATTTTATCAATCGGTTTTCATGTAAAGCTGTAATAATATGCTTTTTACAGATACTATATACTTTGTATAAAGATATTTTGTTTTATAAAAATTATTTGAGCTCTAGTGTAAATATTTTCCTATTTGATTGATTTGTTTAATATTTTAATGTAAAAGTAATTTTTAAAGCGAAATCAATAGTTTTTGTTTATGATAAATATATTAATACTTTTTCCTCTGTTTATAATAACGAGTTTTTGAGAAAATGTAATCTTTTTTCAATTATTTGGTTTCTATAATATCTGAGACAAGATATGAGTTCACAAATAATATATATAAGAATTTTTCGCGCTTTATCTCAAATATTGACTGTTGTTATACTAAACCTATTTTATAGCTTTGAGAATAAATTCCACACAAAATAAAATTATCTCAAACTTCTCTCTCTCTCTCTCTCTCTCTCTCTCTCTCTCTCTCTCTCTTACTGTAGAATTTTCTATAGAATTACTCTTTTTTTCTTCAAAATAAAAGTAAATACTTAGAGGTTTCAAAAGTTTCAAAAATAAATTCTTTGAAAAGCTTTCGTTTCGTATATATCTTATATATAATCCTATAATTTTTGTTTGCATACAATCTTCTACATAATATAGTGTACTGTAAGTCTGTTTTCTTATTTCATATCACATACAGTGTATACACTATTTAATGAGAAGTGAAAATGTCATAATTGCCCCTTAAATGACACTTCTCAGCACTATTGCACCAATATGTTTGAGATGCCAGTGACTGGTAATTGCAGTGCAGGGGAAGTCTGGTTTCGCTTCTCCACTCAATTGATTTCAAATTATTGAATCACTTTTTAATTCAAACGATAGTATATAATACGAGTTTAAACACTCCGAGCATTCATTTGTCCGTTCAATAGAGCATTGATTTTCAATAGAGATCTCTTGATTAGAGTCTAAATAATGCTGTAATTATTGTTTGCATTCATTGTGTGTTTGATGTCTTACAGGATTTGTGTCGACAGCGTATGCAAAGCAAGTCTAATGAGAAACAGGAGCCAATCCAAGTGACGCCCACTGCGGGCACTGGCGTTCACTCGGGCAAACTGGTGAGCAAACTGTCCCAGTCTAGTGATGGGGCACAGGCCAGCCCTCCCAGCAGGTCCTCCACATCATCCTGGTATGTATGCATTCCTCACATTCATAGCCATATCATGTCATACACACAATCTCATGTCAATTATGTCACAAATTCTAGTTTTTACTCTCATTTTAAATATTTATTTCAAGTCGAGTCGCGCGAATGAAAAAGACTTAATATTAGGTGAGCGCCAGTAGTGTAGCGTTGAATAGGGGGCGAGCATTACAAACAGTTACAGCCATAGGAATTAGTTGTATTACAAGAGCTAATTAGTTTGAGTCACTTATTTTGATGAATAGCTGTTCGCTATATCTGCCATCCCTTCAACCGTATGTCTCAGCTATTAATTGCATATAACGTATAGAGAGGTATAGAGAGAGCACAGGCGAGTCAATCAGTGCGAGAGAAAAGTCAGGCACTGATACACGAAGTGAGAGAAGGCATGGAAACAAAGATTTTTGTGTTCCCTTTAAATACCAGAACATTGAAGGGAACTCGTCTCTCTCTCTCTCTCTCTCTCCCACGACAGAGAGAAAGTGAAAAGCGATTTGAATGCAAAATACTCGCCAAACAACAAAAAACTTTTACTATTTTTCTATTGCCACTGCCTTTATGTCTTTGGAGCGACGAAAAAGGAAAGGCATTCTTAGCATCCTTTCGCCCTTAACTTCTAATATAATATCAGAGATTGTATACAAATATATAATAGTTTGTATAGAAATAGCGTTTTTTGTAGTTTTATAAGCAATTTGCGAAGAAAGAGAAACTGTTTCAACAGTTAAGACAACATTGCGTTGGACTCCCAATGTTTGTCATTCGCTGATTTGATCCCCAGATGTATCGGTTCCCAAACACAATCATCAATTCATCTGAGAATCAAATAAAAGCAATACTTTGGCTCACATTTTAATGTAAATTCTCCCCTCTCTTCCTCGCAAATGCACTCAAAGCTTGTCTGTATGTATGGTATATATGGCAGCACTCGCTCTCTCCCCGCGCTTAACGGACACTACGAGACAGCGCTAATGCTTTATGTCTTTCTTATATGGAAATGGTTTTAAAATATTATAATTTTATTGAAATATGAACTCATGTTTTATGGCAATGTCTTTTGCTTAAGAAATTAATTTTTAGGATTAGATAAGTTGTGAATGAAAATTGTTTTCCATGTAGACTCTCATATGAATTCAATTTCGTCTTTCACTTTCTCTCTCTCCTTAAGGTTTCGTTTGATTTATAATAACCTAAATCTAAATTCATTGTAAATATAGTGGAAACAGAATTATTTATATAAATTTAGAATTCATTGAAAACTATATACAATGTAAGCTTATTTCTTAACTACTCGTGACAACTGCTTATTATAACCGAGTCATTAATTTTTAAAAATATGATAAACACTATAATATACAATATAAAAAATTGACGACAATTCCTCGCAATATATACAATGTAAGCTTATTTCTTAACTACTCGTGACAACTGCTTATTATAACCGAGTCATTAATTTTTAAAAATATGATAAACACTATAATATACAATATAAAAAATTGACGACAATTCCTCGCATGAAAATAATTGAATGCATTCTCTGTAGACATCATCAATAAAATAGTTTTTTTGTATTTTTCTGTAGTTTTTGCTTTTATTATCCAATACTTTAAGTGATTTCGCTACTAAAGGATTGGATAATAAAAAGGAAAGTTTGTGAAAAAATAATTGATAAGTGAGTGAAAGCGAGTAAATGAATAAATAGTATAAGTAGTGGCGTTTGAGTGGGAATTGAGTCAATTTGACTTATGTGTCAATATATACAGTATATATCGGTGTGTACTGCGAGGCCATTACATCCACCCGTAAAGTAAACTCCTGGTCAGAGATAAATTGATGGCCAATAATGTCTAAATAGTATAATACAGTAATAGTGGCGCACATATAGAGTATGTGGTGCTTATGGCGCACGTAATAATCTGTCCACTTCTCCATTACAAGACAAATATTTGTTGTTTCTCTGGCTTCGCCTTTATCTCGAGTCGACGACTACCACCACCACTACCACTGGGTTTCGTGTTTGGCGTTTATGCGCTTCAAAACTCAAATAAAAAGCAAATGAGTGTCCATTGAGAGGACAAGATAACGGTGCGATAGACGAGAACATTAAAGATTAATGCCATACAACACACACACAGCAATAGATCCATACATTTGGCCATAAAATAGTGATATAAGAAGTTTTTGGGCCAACTCTGCGCTAACTATAAGTTGTTTGAACTGAAAGCCTATTCTTAAATAGCATATAAGACTCGACAATATTGCGTTCAATTATTTTAATATTATTGAAGCTATGATACAATATTACAGTATATGGTATGCGTTAGTACTGTATATTATAATGTCATAGATTTAGTGTCGAGAGTAGAAGGATAGACATCTCCTCTCGTTTGAAATACACATTTATATTGATTGCAACTTAAATATGCTTTTAATGTTAATGTCGTTTTCAATGATAATCTTATGTCTGTTTTCGATACATAAATATTAAGACAAATCCATTACTGCAAAAGAGATCCAATAATACGTGAAATTTTTTCAAACTTATATAATATGACTAATTCTATGTACAGTGCAGTTGCTGTTGAGGCACTGCTCAGTACACTGAGAGACTACTAAACAAATCTCAAATCTTTTTTTATATAATATTTATTTATTTTTCATTTGTTTCCTTAGATTACATTTACTGTTATATATATCGCAGATAATCCTCTTTTTGCAAATAAAATATCATTTATTTTCTTATCATTTATTTAAGATCTCATTCGATAAGACATTTTGGGTTACATTTAGACATGAGAATAAATTATTGAAATTTAAAAATTGACTTTTGGTCTCTGTTTTGTTAACTCTTAATGAATATGAGTTTATTGTGTATAACAGGAGTGAGGAACCTGTGGCTTCAAACATGGATATCTCGACCGGACATATAATTTTGGTGAGTTTGTCAGACAAGTGTTGTGAGCACTACTCGCCTGTCATCACACTTGACACTCATTTTAATTAAATCCGAGACTAATGTCATAATAATTATACGACAACTGCTTGTTTCCAGTCCTATATGGAAGACCATCTGAAGAAAAAGGATCGTCTGGAGAGGGAATGGGAGGCGCTGTGCGCTTACGAGGCCGACCCCTGTTCTACAACAGCGGCCGGTGTGCCAGAAAATGCTAAGAAAAATCGTTACCCCGATACCTTGCCGTACGATCACTCCCGGGTCATCCTCAACGACTTGGCCAACATTTCCGGCTCTGATTATATCAACGCTAATACTATCGTATGAATTATTTTTTGCAATCATTTTCTTACAGTTTCTTACAGCGATTCTTACAGTGCTTTCAATGAGTCTTGTTTTACGCGCCACTTGTCACTCAATCACTCAAATGAAAATCCAATTTCTTTTAAAAGCTTATAAATCACTTTATTTCTAATTTATTTACAAGTATTTAATACCTTAAAAAAATATTTTATAAATAAAACGAGTTTTTAATGTAGTTCTAAACTATAAGTGGATTTCATGCAATGAATAAGAAATGATGTTTTGGTATTAAATTTAACGCAAATTGCATTTTCATTGTACTTATCTGTGTATTAGACGGATCACGACCCCAGAAACCCGGCTTATATTGCAACACAAGGACCCCTTCCACAGACAGCCCCCGACTTCTGGCAGGTATGCCTATCGCGTTACCAATGATTTCTCTCGCATACCGCGACTGTGTGTGGGCTTCGTATGTATGAATGGGTATTAAAATATGTGCACTTCATTGCAGATGGTATGGGAGCAAGGTAGTGTCATAATAGTCATGTTGACCCGACTCATGGAGAACGGTGTGGCGATGTGTCACCGGTATTGGCCTGAAGAAGGCAGCGAACTCTACCACAACTATGAGGTGCATCTGGTGTCTGAGCACATCTGGTGCGACGACTATCTCGTGAGGAGTTTCTATCTGAAGAACCTGAAGACCAGCGAAACCCGTACAGTGACTCAGTTCCACTTCCTGTCGTGGCCCGAGAATGGAGTTCCTCCCAACGCTAAGGCCATACTTGAGTTCAGGAGGTGAGCGCCTGTCTCCTCGCATCTCACTATCATTATCAATGTCTCTCACTATCTGTCTGTCTGTCTCCTCATCTCATTTGTTGCACTAATTTGTTTCAACAGATTTTATCTCTACTCCACTTATCCCTAACTTATTTCTATTTAATCACTGGTCGATTGATGCGTTTCTATGAGCACATACCAGTGCTCTCTCTCTCTCTCACTCTTTTACTCTCTCTCCCCCTCTTTCCCACTCTATTCTTAATACAATGTAAACACTGGGAGAAAATCTAATGCTTTTATTCTTAATTTATGAGTCTTTTCATTAAGTTTTATACGGAATTCTTGTTGTGATATAAGAAACTAATTAAAAAAGAGTAGAGAATTGATTGACTGTTTGTTGGACTCAACAAAAAAGAGACAAACTTTGATCTGATCCGTGGTCTGTGCTGATCGTTGCCGGTCGTGCTTTCGGTTGACTACCAGCGCCTGATGGCCAGACAACTAACTGCGCTACTCTACTGTACTAACAACTCTGTGGCATTGGTCATCATTTTTGTGATTGGTGCAATTGCGGCCATGAATCGCGATTTTAATTGCATAGTCACAAAAGTGATGGCTATGTCTCAGTCCTATCACCGCTTTCTCTCTGTCTCTATCTCTGTCTATCATTCATGCCTTTCGACTTCAATTCAATACTCTGTTTCATCGATTCATTAATACTTTGCGCATTCAAACAAATCACACACCAAATATTTACTGACTATTTTAATTGATTATAATATTATATTTACCATAACATATTTACTAAATGAATAATGGTTTGCATTTTAATTTGCAGGAAAGTGAACAAGTCTTATAGGGGCCGGTCGTGTCCTATCGTAACGCATTGCAGGTAATTATTGATACATGTGTTCAATACAATGAATTGCAAATTAAATACCTGTGGTATCGTCCGGTTCTGTGCGGCAGTGACGGAACTGGTCGGACGGGCACCTATACGCTGATTGACATGGTGTTGAACCGTATGTCTAAGGGGGCCAAAGAGATCGACATCGCGGCCACTTTGGAGCACATCCGCGACCAACGTATGGGAATGGTTCAGACGAAGGCTCAGTTCGAGTACGTGCTGACAGCTGTGGCCGAGGAGGTTCAGGCCATCTTAAAGGCATTGCAACAGAACTGAATGCCATAGACAGCCACTGACAGCCCCAACACATACACACACCACCCATACAACAACTACACAACTATTTATTATATAACCACAAATACAACCATTCAATCCCACGGCTGACAAATAATGTTCATATTTTGTTTGAATGCTTTCTATTATTCTTTTATGAATATCTATTCAAAACAAATTAAGTTATATTTTTCTAATGTTAGCCACGATTCTCGTTTCTCTCAGTCTCTCACTACTCTCCCTCCCTGTCTCTCACTCCTGTCCACAGCTTTTATGTCTCGTAGCATTTACTTTCAATTCACTTATTTATGAATTATTGAAAGCATTGGAAAATTCAATTTTAGTAACAGATTTTATTTTGAGTAGTGTTTTATTGATCTCATTCTGTAATTCTTGACTTGAGTTTAACTTTTTATTATTTATTTGAATTACAAGAATATGTCGACTCTATATTTATAGATCTTTTAAATAAATTAAAAATACCTCATATTTCAATGAAATACATACTACGAGACGAGACAAACAAGAATTGTTACTGACTTTCAAATCATTATATATAATGTAATCTGAATAATAGTACACAGTATTACTTTTATTTCCCGATATTTTAACCTTAACTGAGTTTCTATAACTCATATCAACTGCTAGTATGTTATGAATGTCTGAATTGAAATTAATAATTACTTTATTTTTAAATTAAATAATAATATCACTGTAAATGCGGAAATAGAAATTATTACTTAAAAAATATTTTTAAATGTATTAATAATCACCAATGGATAGGATCAGAAATTCTCGTTTATAACTATTTTTAATAAAATTTTATAAATTATCCGCAAAAACTTTACTTCTATTTGAGGTCTAAAGCCCATTATTATTTAAAATACAAACTATGATAACATTAAAATTATATTCAAAATTATTTGGTAATAGTTATAAAACAAGAATTTCTAAACAGTATTTGCTTTTGAAATAAAATACCAATTCCTTGAGTAATATATGAAATCTTAGCGAATAAGTGATTTAATAATAAATGAAATCTTATTATATCTCAAATGCTTTATATAATTAATACCAGAGTCTATCACTAATAAATGGTTTTTGAGTAATGATTTCTATTTCCACATAAGCCCTGATCCGTACCCCAAATCTGTATTTTCTATTAATGGGTACGGATTTGGAATTACAGCTTATTTTACAATTTTTCAAATATTTATTGTTTTAAACATTAATAGTGTTTTTGGTGTTAACAACAAATAAAATTCTATAAATTCATTACAAATTTTATGTGTTTGTAAGTTATGGTGAGTTATTCGCAACAAAAACTAAAAGTTATATTTCATTATTATTATTAGTGTTATTAATACTATAAGAGTTAGCCAATATATATATTTACTAGTACTAAATCATTTAAGCTTTTATTTATGAGACGGGTCATCTCAGAGAAAAAAACATAATCTGAAAATCCAATTCCTAGCGATTAGGGCAATGGTTGCGGACAATGATGTGTAGTGTCTGTGATGTCCGCGACTACTGTGTTGTGAAACAAACATTTATTATACATTCAAATGACCCAAAAACTGGAGCACTCACTGATGGCTACAATAAATAAAAGTATTGCATCTCTTATATTATATTTTGCTATAATCTGACGATAAATATAATTTCCAAAATCAATACAATTGATAAATGCCTTTCCAGTTGACGCGACAAATGACACATAGGTTTTTGTCATCGATTTAATCAAATTGTGTTTTTGTTTGTTATGACTTTTTTATGTTTTAATTGTAAAACATTGTAATTAACAAAATTATTTATTATAACAAAAATAATTTATTAACGTTTGATTTATGGATAAATTTTATTGATACAAATAATGAATATTTTGGCCAAACAAACAAAACAAATGGCAAATGATATCACTTATTATGCTATGATTTTAAGCACAAATTGTTATACTTATATAAAGTTTATTGTATTGAAATACTTCTAACAAATTAATTTTTTTAGTTGTAAAAAACAATTATATCAATCAAAACTACTATTTATTATAACAAATGAATGTAACATTTATTTCGCATTTAATTTACTCCCATTTGATGTATCGATTAATGTATGAGAAACTGATTGACATTTACTTATATTCATAGTATTATAATATTCTCTTCAAACATCATTTATTATAACATGTTTTGTCTCTAAATTGACTTATCATTAAAGAATATATCATTTCTTTTTGTGTTGACCTCAAATAAAAGTAGAGTTTAATGTCTTTTTGTTGAAATCAATTGTCTTTAATTTAATCAATCGATGCAACCGTTTGAATATTTGAGGCACAATTCAAACTCCCATTTAAATGCAGTATTCATGGCATCAATAATATGGACAACACGTATAAGCGAGTCATTGCACACTATTTGACTTGATTTGTATGCCAACACTAATTAGATTGCAAATCAAATGTCAATAATAGTTGTGAGATTGGATTTGCTAAAAATGTAGTGAAAGTATTGTCGCTTGCTTGCGCTAAATGGCAATGAATAGTGAATAGTGATCCACTAAATCATTCAAATACAAAGTAAATTCTTAGTGTTCACAGACTTTAACCCATGAAATAAGATAATCTATATGTTTTGGCTATAACTGGATATTACTAAAACAATGTATAATATTTGATGTATGATATAATTAAATTGTAATTTGGCATTTAGTTAGATAATATTTACATAACAATTTAGTATAATAACTTATTCTAACAACCTTGTATAAATATCTCATATCTGTGAGAGGGATACGAAAGGATACAACTCTGATTTAATATGACTGCTGTAATATAATAGTGTTAGACAGTAACACAATAATGTACATTTTTATATAAAAGCAAAGTTGAGAGGTCTCTTTCATATTGTTCCCGCAAAGATTAGAATCAGTATATAATGAGTATATTTTAAAGATATTACAACAACTTTGCCCATTGCTCGACCAAAATATTAAGTTATGTGACCCAACATACTTGTAAGCAGTAAAAAGTTTATTCTGATTATATAAATATGTTTAGCAACAAGGATTCAATCAATACCATTTTTAATTATTAATATTTAATATACAATCATGTTTGAGTATCTGCTTTCGGAAATCACATAACATTTTAAGAGTATAAAGTTGATATTTAACTTATGTTTTTTTTGTCTATACATTGGGCTCCTATTAAGAAAAGTTTACAATTTAAAATAAACCAAAATTTAAAATAATTTATAACCGATTCTATTAATATTAATGATTAATACTTAGAATTATGTTTACATTTAGAATATAAATAAAATATTAATGTTAGGAGTCATTCACAAAATACATACACACCATGACAATATTAGAAATACGAATATCTTATAACAGGGACACATTCCTACATGTAACAATATGTGCGGTACAATGGTGATAACAAGAATGGGACTTATTATTGACAATTTTTTGGATACGTACTTTTGTGAATGTCGTTTTAATAATTTTTATAAGCTCAATTTACGGGACATAAGCTTATATTTCTATCCTAATTATATAATATTACATTAATGTTGTTATTTCGGTAATAAAAGTTTATATGCGTATATAATATAACATATAAAAAAATTTGATGTAGGATACAAACTTTTATAAAGTTAGTTGTGTATAGATAATTTTAAAATAAAGTTTATAATTTTAATGAAACTCATTGGATATTTGTGTAATTTCAATATTAACATCAGGTAAAACATATTTTTGATTAATTAATAGTTTTTTGACTCATTGTAATTGATATTAAATTAGATTATTGAAACATCAAAAGATCGAAATTTAACTAAAAGGTGAAGTAAATTTGGGTATCAATATAAGTTCTTAAATTAATTTCTTATACATACTCACATGCCGTACCTCTGTATAAATAATATATTACAAACTTTTTAAACTTTTTATTAAATTATTTATTATCGTAATTACCAAAATGAAATTGGGAGTTAAGCATTTAAACTTTCTTTAACCATTGCTTCATAGCGTTTAGCCATATTTAATGAGTATTACCAGACAAATATTAATGAAAGTTACCTATTAACATATATTCCGTTATAATTATAAAAACATGAAGTGTACATTTCGTTTTGACGCTCCAGATATATAATATGAATCAAATCGACCATTTTGTTGTTGTCGTTGAGATATGGCTTCAGTTTTCTTAATAAATAAATTATTTCTTTCATTTGCTTTCATTGAAATTCTTAAGATTTGATTCATTGAAAGGTTTCCGAGTGTGGACTCAGGCGTTAACACAGCGTTAGTATTCATGAGAAACTTTTTATTCCTCAAAAAGTCATTTATTTCTACCAAAAATATTTATTACTTTTAATAGAAAATTTTAAATTGTAATTTTTAGAAATATAACTTTTATAATGAATTTTCTAGGATTTTGATAGAAATGCACTTAATTTTGTTGGAGATCTAATTTTTCATCAATCAGAAACTATCAATAGAAATATTTGCTTTAAAATTATATCAATAAACTGGTATAATAAATATAACCCTCATAACCTTAAATGTCAATTTGATATCATCAAAACATTTTAGAAAGTTTTCAATGATACCGTATATTCCAAATTAAATTCTTATTTATTTGTGCATGATAGATTAAAACGAATTTCATGTATACTACTGTGACAAATGCAAGTACGGTAGTTTTAAAATGTCACATTTTAGCCACTAAAGTATCTATATCAGTATGTAGCATCTTGGCCACTATTGACCATATTACAACATTTGTAATCCCATTTTCAAAACTCTTACACAAATATAATTATATATAAATGGGGTGGACAATTATTTAAGGAGCAATACTTTTTATAAATACTTTGACTAATATAAGTTAGCAACAAATCCAAGAATAATGTTATATTTTGAGTAAAAATCTAAAAGGTTATAACTATAAGATCTTTTGTATGATATACTGTATGTGTAAGCAATTAAAATGTTATGACCTTTTTAGATTTTTACTTAAAATGTGAAATTATTCATTTGATTTTTTCCATCATATATATATATTTTATAATTAAAAATATTTTAACAAAATGTGACACAAAATGTTCAGGTCAAATATTGAAATCGAATAACAAATCTTATTATGTTCTTTCCATTATAAAATAGAAATACAAAAAATCAAAATATTTACAATGGTTTTCAAAATAAATCACATTTCATAGTATTTACTTTATAAGCAATTTATATTTATGTAATTTGTTAAAATAGCTCACAAATCAAAAATAAGTTATAGAATTGAATCGATTTTGAATTTCTAACGCCTCAATGAATTTTTAATCAAAATTTATTATTATGTGGACTAACTTTGGGGAGAAATCACATATTTATTGAGTAGAGATAGTGTTGTCATAATTTTATGGAAACCAAACCCATTGAATAAACTGTTATTGGCTTAAAATTTATAGATTATTGCTTTTTTATTTAAACTAATATTTTTATACAAAAACTATTTTATGAATTACTATTGTGTTTGTGTTGTCTGGGAAAAGTTTAGTTATGTATAACAAAATGTATAAAAAATTTTGTTTTAATCCATTTATTTATTTCATATGTTGTTGACCTGTATTTTGAACATTTTGTTATAAAACTTTTAGAAATTGACGAACTTTTGATGCAAATGATGGTTTGGTTTTGAATATTTTAGAGTTGACAAACATGTGTGACTGTCCACCTAAACATACCGGTGCTTGTGCACACTGCTGCGATAGGTGACTGTTAGTTACGGAATATATTTGATGGTAACTTCAGTCGCCCTTCTCAGTGATGTGTTCAAGAATATGGCATCAATTTCCCAATTACTACTACAGTACGGTATTGTAGTAATTCTATATGTTTAATTCTATATTTAAATTGTGTCATGCTCAAATTTTGAAATTATTATTTATCTTAATTGATCATTTTTGATTGTTTTGTATTTTGTGAAAGAATTTGGAGACATTTGTGAAATTTATATTAGAGAAACACGTGTGATGGTGAAAATGATTGTGCTCACAAATACCGAAGTTGAGAATATTGAACATTTTCTTCTCCTATATGTTTAATTACTTTGAAATGTAATACTAAAATGATCTTTATTATTGTTTCTTTCTAACAATATCATATTCTGGAATTTAGTATGCTATTAAATAACGTAATCAACGATTATGTTATAAAGTGAAAATGCTATATTTGACGAGTGACATAAATATCATTTTTAATGTGAGTTTGTGTGTATCTTAGGAAAGTAGCAATAATATAATATATTAATGTTTAAAATGTATTTTTAAATAATCATTTTCACTTTGTGTAATATAATAAGCAAAAATATCGTTCACAAAATTTATATGAATAGAAATTTGGCAGTGGAAGATTTAACTAGCATGTTATGATCAATTTATAACTTCTCAAAATAAATGAGCATGATACTATGTGAAGTTATTGTATAATTAAAAATATTCATTTTTAATATCGCTTTTAATCGGTTTTAATAATAATTATTTTAATAGTAAATTATTTGCAATTTTAATGTAATAATATTATTCCATTATAATAGAGTAAAAATCTGCATATAACGGTATAATGAATAAGGTATATTTATTAATTAATGTGGAATATTTATTAATCTTATGAGGGTACATTCATTTTCAAATATTAGTCAAAATTAACGTCAATAAGATAAAAATTTTGCATATTGTATACACCGGTAAGAATGTTTATTTTGATTTTTATTATCATCAATAAATACAACAAATAAATGACTTTTTTATAACATTAATCGATGACAGGAATGCAAAATACAATTCAAGTCAATAATATGTAATGTATTTGATTTTGGGGTACATACAAAGTTAATATATATTTTATATATTTATACATCAAATCTCGAAATGACAACAATTTTAATAAATAATCGCATTTATAAATATTTGAGATTTTAAATCAATGTAATCAAAACAAAATCACATTAAATTGGAAATATTGTCATAAAATGTGCTCAAAATATCGATAAAAATCAAATATAATTTTACAAATCAATTGATTAATAGATTTAAATATTGAATAGATTCTCGCAAAACAAGCGACAAAATAGAGATTAGTTGTGAACACAACTCAAGTGTCAATGAAATGGTGAAATCAATTCAAAGACGATGTCTCGTCGTTTTGCAGCTGAAGCGCCTGCTCTTCCGGAAGTGGTCGGCGCCTGAACTGAGTGTTTGACACAAGAAACACAATGACCGCCACAAACAATAGCACACTTATGCCCAACAGATTGATCACATAAGCAGCACCGGGAAAGTCCTTATAATATGGATTAGGACCCTTTCCATCCCTGTAATAATAATTTATAATACGGTCAATATTTTAAATGTGTCTCTAATTAAGAGTTTTATAATTACAGAGAGAAGAACGCCTTTTCGGTGATTCCTAGGAGAGCGGTGCCGCCGATCATCACGAACAGCATGAGTCCAATGTAGGTGTGATAGGGAAGTATTAATCGCCGGTAAGTGGGACTGAGACCGGGAAACATGAACGATACGAAGCCCAGAGCGTACTGTCCCGTGAATAACAACATTGTCAGCGCCCCGACCCAACTGTGCAGTGAATACAGGTTCGGTATATTCTGGTTGGAGTGGTAGCGAAACACAGCCCACGAGCCCAACAGAGCCAATACCAGCGCCGACCCATTGAGGACGGCGTGCATTATCTTCAATAACTTCTTGCGTTCGTTGCGTAGCACCCGATACACGAGAATAGCTGTCAAAATGGTATCACATTTTGAAATAAGTTATCGTTTTTAGTAATAAAATCTAATGATGTATGAATCAAACGATACAAATGTATATATAAATTGACAATTATTCACTGCAATAGTGATTATAATTCAATTATGACAACTGATAGTTCATTATAATTGTCAATACAGTTAATATGAAAGGGAAAGGCGTGTAATACCGTCGCCGAAGATGAATACCATTCCTAACGTCATGAACAACGGGTGAAAGTTAAACAATTGGCTGTGATTTGGGAATCAAATGAAATGGTGAGACAATTGTTATGATCATGTGTGCGACTATCATACCTATCGGTGGCGAAGCCGATTCCTCCCAAGTATTTCGAGATCCAGACGCTCACCAAAACGATGATAAAGAGGCCCAACACTTGCGATACGATGAAACCGGCGAAGAAGTTGCCGACGTTAGCCATCCCTAAGCCATCGTTGCGGGCACTGCTCTCGTACTCCATCAGCAATGGTCTCTTTGACTGCCACTCACCCCACGAGTGATGATCTTCGGCTACAGACACGTGACAAACATGACACTAGTATTACTATTGGGCTATACATTGACGGCTCAATTGAGTTACAATTGTTGTCATCGCTATCGGCAGGCATTTCATGGCATTTGTATTGACAGCAAACTTATAATCAATGGATTTGTGGTTATTATGTGTCAACTCAATGCAAATGAAACCGTATTTCAAACACAACTGTCAGTCAATTGAGTGGCAAATATGTGTCCAATGGGTTCAGTGTATAGCGAAGTGCTGTGCAGTTAAGTGTCATTTAATTGTTGTTTCACTCAATCATTAAACATATGTTTTGTGACACAATATTGCCGTCAATTCACTCAATACATGCCCAATGCTAGTGATTGTATTACTTAATGTGTGCTTACCTTTAATCCGGGTTTAATACAATATGTTGCGATCAGTTTGTGTTGGGATTTGTATTTAACTTGCTAATATATTTCGATCTAGCTAATGTACAGTTTCTGCCTATTGAACTACTTGTTTACCAGTAAAACACATATTTAAGGTAAATGTCATTCAATGTAATGAGTGCTCGCATGCGTTCATCACTCATACTATTGTGATAAGCATTTCACTATACGATCATAAATTATTGTATAATAAATATAATATTCATTTTGTATTCATTATTTTGTTACATGATTGCCTTTTATGTGTTAATTAATAATAAAAAATGCATTTTTACTAATTATGTGAATCCGTATAAAAGCAATTAATTTATAACATAACGCAAGTAATAGTGAATAGTATGAGAAACAAGGCGTTTAAATAAAGTGTCGCTAATTAATGATTTAAATATAGTAAGCGTTTAGAAATTGTTTGCCAATGGATTTGATATAAAACTTTATAAAACAAATAAATTTAATCATTTGTGAGATAACATGTTATGCAAATATAAAATAGCTTTAGCCTTGAACAGTTGTCAACAGTTATAGACAGGGTTGTTTGCGTATACCCTGCCAATAATAGTTAGGCCTGATATCACTCGCGGACTCTATTATTAGTAAATGATTAAATGAAATAAACTGTCATTCAATTGGATAAATGCTGAATTTCAAGTTTATTAATAATTTATAAGATTTTTCATAATGCCACTCAAACATATAATTAAGTGTTTTTTGTTTTTTAGTACTCGTCTCTTACTAGTTAATGGATAGAAATTTTCAAAATAATTATCCTTAATATAAATACCAGACACAAATTATATCAGGCGTTATATCAGTTTTAAACTGTGTGTGTGACTGATAATCAAAGTTTAAAGTACTATTTGTACGTACTATTTTAAAGTATAAAGTTTATTGTTATTTGTAATTATTCTCGCAAACTTTGTAATGATTTGATAAGTCATCTAAACATTGATATATGAATACATTGTATAAACTGCTATATTGGGTGTTTGCGTTAAAACAATAAAACAATACAAACAATACTCTATATATGTACTGAATATTGGATATAAATTCTGGATATAAATACAGAATATGAATGAAATTCTTTCGCACTATTGCAGTGAAACGTTATTAATGTTGTCGTGAATGCAAAGGAAAGGACGAGTTAAGGACGAGTTGTCACAGAATTTCACTGCATTTCTATCGCCTATCGCTTTGACTGCCATATAGTGAGCGATAGACTTAAATAGCACTGAATTCTTGCATTTAATCGCAATTTAAACTCATTTATCACTCATTTAAACGGATATAAACTTATGATATATGCTGTGAGAACACGTGTCTATCGTTGATAGTGTTTGCAATGATAGTCTCACTCGGGCTTTGGGTATAAATCAGTGATTCAGTGGTAAAGGAGTAGTGTTTTGGTGCGTCTGTTGGCCACACGTGTCGACACATTTGACAACTAATTGACTCCACATTTGGTGTTATATTTGAGGCAAAGCTCTGCAAAAAAGTCCAGTCTTTGCATCAGATATCCGCAGAACCGCTGATCTTAACCACTGATGAAGAATAAGTGATTATCATTGCATTATCCGCTACAACACACCCCCGAAGACACGCTTCATCGCAATTGATTGCGATTTGTTTGGTTGTTGTGAATCGTGTGAAGACCTAATCCGAAGACAATGTCAACCGATTCCTACGGTTATGAGGCGAAGACTCCGCAGATATTCCGAATGCGGACCCAATCCACAGTCGATGACTGTTCCCTCCCGTTGTCCAAAGAGGGGATTATCCCCACAGAGGGCGGACATGCGAAGGGCAAAGTGATCGCTGTGTTCACCAGCGGTGGTGACTCTCAGGGTATGTATCCATCGATGGTGTCCGCCATCCAAAACAGTGCACACTAAATGAGTTGTGTGTATGGGTTAGGTATGAACGCCGCGGTCAGGGCTGTGGTGCGGATGGGCCTGTATTTGGGATGTCGGGTCTACTTCATCAATGAGGGCTATCAGGGAATGGTTGACGGGGGCGACCATATAGAGGAGGCCACCTGGGTGTCCGTGTCCGGGATCATACATCAGGTCTGCCCTTGTGTTCAGTTATCCGCATACGTATACTGAATGTCATATTTTGTGTGCAAAGGGAGGGACAGTCATAGGCAGCGCCCGGTGCGCCGACTTCCGAGAGCGAGCCGGCCGTCTGAAGGCGGCCCAGAATCTCATCGAACACGACATCACGAATCTGGTGGTGATTGGCGGTGACGGTAGTCTTACCGGCGCTAATCTGTTCCGTCAGGAGTGGTCATCCCTTTTGGACGAGCTCTTGAAAAATGGTTTTAAAAATTATTGATTTACTCTTTCGATCAAATAGTTTGAGGTTTTTATTGATTAAATTTTTAGGACTAATAACTGCCGAGAAGAAGGAGTTGTGTAGTCATCTGCATATCGTAGGAATGGTTGGTTCCATTGATAATGACTTCTGCGGCACAGACATGACCATTGGTACCGATTCAGCGCTCCATCGTATCATTGAATCGATCGACGCTATCGTTACCACCGCTTCCAGGTTTGAGAGACTATAGACTTCTTTAACTAATCACTATTAATACGATTGATTGCGTTGATAGCCATCAGCGCACGTTTATTCTGGAGGTAATGGGCAGACATTGCGGTTATTTAGCATTAGTGGCGGCGCTGGCCAGCGAAGCGGACTTTGTGTTCATTCCTGAGTGGCCTCCAGAAGTCGAGTGGCCTTTAAGACTGTGCCGAAAACTAGAACAGGTTTGTCATACATATCTGTTCTGTTGAGCGTTGTATTGACATAAGCATTGGTGGCACCGGTAGGAGCGAAAAATGGGAAAGCGGTTGAACATCATAATCGTTGCCGAGGGAGCCATCGATCGCGAGGGAAAGGTAGTCACTGCCGAAATGGTGAAGGATGTGATCGTTAAGAGCACGGGTCAGGACACGAGGATCACTGTGTTGGGTCACGTGCAGAGGGGCGGCAGTCCCAGTGCTTTCGATCGGATATTGGGCTGCCGTATGGGTGCCGAAGCCGTGTTGGCCCTCTTGGAGGCCACCCCTGAATCCGAGGCGTGCGTTGTGTCACTGGATGGCAATCAAGCCGTTAGAGTGCCTCTCATGCAATGCGTCGAAAAAGTAGATTTGATTGACATTTGATTCACAAATTGATTAGTTTTTATGAATTAATTGTATGTTTTGTTTGCCATTTGAAGACCAAATCAGTGGCGGCGGCCATGAAAGAGACCAAATGGGAAGAGGCTGTGAAGCTGAGGGGCCGTAGCTTTGAGCGCAACTTAGAGACGTACAAAATGCTGACCCGAATCCGACCGCCAAAGTCGGTGAGCGAAAGCGAGCACAGTTCGGGTGGCTATCGGTTGGCTGTGATGCACGCCGGAGCCCCGTGTTGTGGCATGAATGCCGCCGTCCGCTCCTTCGCCCGTAATGTCATCTTCAGGGGCGACACTGTTCTCGGTATTCACGAGGGAATCGACGGCTTCATCGAAGGGGACATCCGACAGATCGGGTGGACGGAAGTGAGCGGTTGGGTCGGTCAGGGCGGCGCCTTTCTCGGCACCCGACGCACACTTCCCGAGAAGAATATTCCCAAAATAGTGCAACAAATCAAAGAGCACAGGATTCAGGCGCTGCTCGTGATTGGCGGCTTCGAGGCCTACCATTGTGTGCTGCAATTGGCCGAAGCGCGTGTCGATCACCCGGAGCTACGGATTCCCATGTGTGTCATACCGGCAACCATTAGCAATAATATTCCCGGCACTGACTTCTCGTTGGGCGCCGACACAGCGCTCAACGAGATTACGGAGATCTGCGACCGAATCAGACAATCAGCGCAGGGAACTAAGCGTCGGGTGTTTGTCGTGGAGACGATGGGTGGGTATTGCGGTTATTTGGCGACAATGGCCGGACTGGCTGGCGGTGCAGACGCGGCGTACATCTATGAGGAGCCCTTCTCTATTAAGGATCTGATGGGTGATGTGTATCACATGCACTCCAAAATGGCTGAAGGCGTTCAAAGGGGTCTTATACTGAGGTACTGGTTACGGGTGATCATAGGCAGCGCCTGTCTATCAATTAATGGTGTTTTGCGTACAACAGGAATGAAAAGGCGAACGCAAACTACACGACAGACTTCATCTATAGGTTGTACTCAGAGGAGGGGAAAGACATATTCTCGACGCGACACAACATCCTGGGTCATATGCAACAGGGAGGCTCGCCCTCACCCTTTGACCGCAACTTTGGCACCAAAATGGCTGCTAAAGCGGTGGACTGGCTGAACGCACAGCTCAGACTACACACACAGCCAGACTGCTCGGTCGTGTGCTCGGCCCCCGACACGGCTGTGCTGTTAGGTTTGGTGCGCCGACAGTATCGGTTCACTCCGTGCCAAACGTTGAAGTTGGAGACGGACTTCAAGTGAGTTGAGCGACGATATGGTTAAATGCATTGATTTGACCGACATTTCCATTATTCGGTCCATTGATTGCTTATGAAAACGAGGTTTTAGTAGTTTATGATCCCCACTCTCATTCATTGCACCACCGATTGCACCGATTGCCCAATAGTTTGCATCACTCTTTTGATGTGTCTGTCTTTGAATGTTTTCTCATGAATTGCTTTTTTTCATTTGCTTTGAGTTGTCTTTTAAGTTGTGTTATGTTTTGTTTTCACTCTTTATTTTGTGTTTATTCCTACACTTCAGATGTCGTATACCTCGAAATGAATGGTGGCTTCGGTTAAGACCATTACTGCGAGCCCTCGCAACCCCTGTATCCGTTGACTATATCCGCGGCACTGAACCAACGGCTTATGATTTCAAAAGATTATTGGATTCTTAGATCCAGAATCCAATCAATGCAATGATTTAAACAATTATAGCTAATATTTGTTTTGCTCACTATCTTAGAGTATGAAAGCAATAATATATCAATCAATGAATTACTGAAAGTATTATCAATTCCGGTGTTAATCACTAGTAGATGTAATCTCTTGTCTTAATCGTGTGTATACTGTAAGCGTCAAGACAAATCGCAGCCAAAAAACAATCGATTATTTATCAGATTTTAAAGTCCAGTGTTCACTAGTTTTAACCAATCATTGCAACCAAACTATAACTTAAGACTTGTTTGTCCATCACTTTTATAGACATAGAATACCGAAAAGGCAGTGGTATTTGAAATTGCGATCACTTTTGCGCATTTTGGCCAAACATCAGTCCACTTATGATAAGGAGGCACAGGAAGAGTTCGCTGAGGAAGACGACGACGACGAAGACATCTTTGAATAACATTACTGTCCCTAAACTTGCGGCCAATTGTATTGTTCTCCTATTTTGTTATGTTATTTAGGTTTTACTTTAAATATATTTTTTTAAGTTATAGTTTAGTTCAACTCAATACTAAATCTAGTCTACAATTAAGTGATTGAAATCTGATTTATTATACCTTAAGTATACCTTAGGTTTACTTTGAAAACTTTTATCTCAACTATTTTTTTCGTTTTGTCTCTCAAATTGTATACAATTCTAATGACTAATCCATTTTTTAATCGTTAACATCGATTAGTATTGATATATATTTTATGCAAAATATTTTTTATGTAAAATATTTATTATTTAGAACTCAAAGACTCGGTTAATAATTGTGTTATTTTTGGTTCATTTTAAGTGAGATTAATGATTGTGTTGTCATGTGTTTTAAAACTGATTGAATTTTAACTGCAATAAAAGCAAATAATATTTCTTATGTTATCAAATGACATTAATGGTCTTATCACTATATTTGTCTTAATATTGTCATCAACTTAATGTTACCAGTTCAATTAATTAAATAACTTAATTGAGAGCTCATTCAAAGTGGGCGCCAATCGCACCATTAGTTTATTTATTTACCGGTAGATATCGTTACTAAAAATACGGCACTATTTGCGAGACATTCAGTAAAGACGTTGCGATTAGTGGTGAAAAGGAGGTGCGAGTGTGCAGTGCGTGCATTGGGTTGTATGCGCGCAATGGGAGCCCCCCATAGGGACTGGTATGTCGTGATTGATGAGTGAGTGAGGGCTGACTGTCGGACAGGCGACGCAAACAAACGTTTGAAAAAAATGCCAAAATTTTTGTCTTTTGTTTTGTTTTGATTTCCGCATCATTTGAACGACGGTTTCGTTTCGGCACTCATTATACCCTTTGAAAGCAGTTGTTGTCATAAATCGCAACCAAATAATGATCTTCTCGTGGATTTGTGGCGCAAAATGAGTCAATCTGTGAGTCATTTGCAGTTATCATCGCTTCAGCAGACAATCGGACACAACATGGGAATCAACTCAACGCCGGCGCCCGTCGTCGCCGTCAACCAAACGCCGGGCCAGTCGTCGACGACGGGCGGCCCACCGACGGGGGGTGTGTTGGCGGCACCACTCGTGTCGTCGCAGCCGTCATCGGCGGTCAACACCGCGGCCAACGCGACGAACAGCAACCAAACCATCTGTTGTCTCGTTGAGGACCAGCAACGGTGTCACCGCATCGCCGGAAACGCCTCCTATTCCAAGCGGATTGAGAAACAGGTGACACAACGGAAGCTGAGACTCACTTTGGATCAGAGATCCAACCACTCGTACATCTGTGAGCACCACAAACAGATGATCCAATCCATGAGGACTTCCAATAAGCGCAAGCGTAAGGACTCGGATGACGACAATGAGATGGTTATCGATACGGACGGACATACGGGTGGTGGCGCTCACGACGTGGACCTACAGGCGCTTCAAGTGAACACTTTGAGGCGGTATAAGAAGCACTACCGCATCCAAACCCGGCCCGGGATTAATAAATCACAATTGGCTGAGGTTTGTATGACTCACACATTCACAGCACTCTCTGTATGTTTGTCTCATTGTATTGATATTGTGGGCAATATATCCGATAAACTGCATCCAACTGTCAATTACTTCAATATTATACAAATTATGAAAGCTATGAGTGAATTGAAAATGAGCCACAAATAGTGATCAATAAATTAGACTTAACTCTCAACCGATAATAAAGACTTTGAAAAACTTGTGACTACTTTACTGTTACCGTAGTACGCAAACCAAACACTCAATGTTTGATGACTCATGTAAATGACCGTGGTCATTTAGTGACAGTTGATATATTGCTCACAAATTGAACGCCAATTATGAGAACACATACATTTGATGCGCTTTTGTTGTACCAGTAATTCATGTGTTGTTCCCAATTGGCAGACACTTCAGCGACACTTCAAATCGATGCCGATCTACGAGAAGGAGGCCATCACTTACTTCATATATATGGTTAAGTGTAATAAAAACAAATTGGATCACAACAGCACCGGCGCCGCCAAACACACGGCATTGGCCTCCGACTGACTAACAGCCGCCGGTCCCCCACCTATCGCACCCATAGCCCACTAAATCGACACTTCATTTCTTCTCACATGAATTCTTCAGCTATCGGTTCGCCTCTTGACTTGAGATCGCTTTTCATTATAAATATATTTTTATGTTTTTAAAAGCGAACTCCAATTATAAGACATTTATTCTTAAGTTTATAATTAATATTAAATTTTATTAATTGATTTATTGATATATACTTTTTTTTGAATCACTCATTATTTTGTCTCATTTTTATCGTTAAATAAAACTTATTAAACGATTGGAAACTGTTTGGTATTTTTATGATCTCTCATTACATTAATAACTTGATCGCACCGTCGGTTGTGGACCCATATCTAGCTCATAGAAAGGACTTACAGTACAGTACACAGCGATTGTGTATTTAATGGTAAGTGAATGCAATATAGTGTATCAGAAATTGAAGCAATTAAACCAATTATGTAGCATTTAGAGAGTGTATTATATGGCATTTAAGAGATTATATTCACGACTTAATGGTAACACGGATTCAGTGCACAGAACTGACTTATATGTGAGCAATAAATGCATAATTAATGATACATTTAATGAAACAATTGATTGCATATAGAGTTGAGAGCCGTTTGCAGTCAACAGATGGCAGTGAATGCGAGCATTGAGTGAACACTCATTCAAAGTGTTTAGTCATTGAGTGAACAGTGAATCCAATTGTCAATTGTTTTGAGCGCTTATTGTCCGTCAAATCGGTGACCAAATTCAGTGATCAGTCATGTCTTTGCCGACCAAAGCTCAACGACTCACTCAGGAGTCTGTTTGTGGCCCTGATATGAAGGACAAGCCGTTGAACGCCGAGAATCCTATCCTCATAAACGGGTATTTCGTTGCCATTTGACTGTCCGTCCAATTGGTCTAACATTTGATTGTCATTTGGTTTGTCTTTGCGGACGACTCTTAGCTTCCAATCCATACGACAACAAGTGGTGGGAAGGCATCCGTTGGAGGCGTTGGACAAGACGTACGGCCAGCGCGTGGAGGCCCAGCAGTTCCGGGCGTTGCAGTCGATTCAAGGCATTCACGCGCCCCTCAGACTCATCCACGAGCGCAGGGCTGCCCAACAGGTGCACCGACTGCCGGGTCTTCACTCGTCTCACGTGATGTTGGATGTGCTGACCGGTAGAGACGAGGAGATCGGCCCACAAGACTTCCTCAACGGTACGAATCGCTCGCTTATTATGGATACTGTTTTTGTGCTTAATATTGAGTTTAATTGCATTTAAATTGAGTTTTAATTGTATTTTTGTGTTGTCTTTGCCTTGGGATCAGATGTGAGCGAACACATGGAGGTGATGGCACCCATTCATATGCTCTGCGAGCGACAGTTTCATATCAACTGATTTCGTACGGTTTAAGTAGTGAACGGCACACCAAACGAAAGTCTGAATTGGATTTTAATTTCATTGAAATGTAAAAACAAAAATAAAATAAAATGCTTTTTCTTACAAATTAATTAGATTTTCATATCTATTTTATATGTAATTCCTGTTTTCCACTGAAAAGCAAAAGTATTTTTTGACATTGACTTTGGATTTGTAATACCGGTGCTTTTAAAAATTAAATTTTTATTGCTATTAATGAGATTTATTTTTTTTGTCGGTAACCAGGATAAAGGGCTTATATTTTACGTTAAATTAAGTTTAAGCTTTTGATATAGTGTTCAATTTATAAGCACTGGTAACCTATATTTTTAAGAATATAACTTTATTCTATAAATTACCTATCATACCAGTAATAAGCAAGGGTCAGTATTGAATAACATTAATTTGTGGCTCACATTCTATGCATTTTTTAGATTAATTACCGGCAATTTTATTCTGTAATGAATGCCTTATATTGTATTTCATAGGCAACATCATTGTAAATAATTATTTAAATATTGTGAAAACTTTTGAAACCAAAACCTTTATAGGTTCTTATTTATTTGAAGTACTGTAGTTAGACATGTTCTAACTGTTTGGCACACTTTGTTGTAATAATTTAAAGTTTTGGGTTTTATCAGGTGTTATAAATCCCGGAACTCGTTTCACTTTTAGTTTGATTGACTTTTACTGTAATTTTAAATGTATTGAATCAATTGAACATGTTCTCAGTTTTAAATATTTGATATACTTTAGGTATTTGAAGTGCATTTAAGATGTGCTCGCAATGTATCTAAAGTCAGTGTCTCTCAGAGTCAACACTTGATGTGTCCTACAGTTTATTTTTAATATACAGTATATTCTAAGTTTATGTTATTTACTGAGACTTAAGTTAACTATATAAAGTTAGTGTTAACAGCATATTGTCAACGATGAACAAGGTATTGAATTGTAATATTGAAGTGGTGGCGAACCTCTTCCTCTTACCTTTGACCGCGTCTACCATTCAATCCTTCCTTCATACCGTCCAATGAGTCGTCATATTTACAAGTTTTATAACATAATAGGCATTTCGTAAACAAGGTATGAATTTCTTATTAGACTAGACATGAATCGCAAAATTACCAGGTGTGCCATACAGTACTAGCAATGATAAAACTTTGAACATTTTAACATTAGTCAGTATGGAGATTCAATAGACTCTCATCTATATAATGTTGGATATTCTGGACAAATGTATTAAATATCAGTAGAATTAGCTTTAAATAAAATTTGATTGTCAATTCATTATTTCTTAATTAAAATTGTATTTATTGAACAAATAATCATTTAATGAATACAATACTAAAATACTGAATAACTACTTATATTAAATATTATATAGTTATATAAAATTCTCAAATGAAATAATATTTGAATACATTAATTAATTATTATAATATAATTATTTTTTGTTTAGATTTGTTTTATAATAACAACCATTTGATTGGAATTTTCAAATATTCAAAACGAATTATAATGAAAACGAAACTTAAGTTTTAATTCCAACACTTATAAAACAATTACTAAATTATTAATTACAGTATTTATTTGTCGAGCCCTCGCCACCCGAACAATAATATTCAATTGATTTGTTGCAATCCTTAGCCATTCATAGAGTATTGCATTTTGTTTTATATAATTCCAAACAAATTGTTTATAATTTAAAAATTCTTATAATGTTTTCCTATATTTTATTTATTTTTAATATATTTTCGTAGTTTTTAAGAATTGGTCTCTTCTGTGGACTAATGTGAGGAATGATAGATATTTTGAGCAAATGATAAAACAGTTGTCGTATTAACAAAAGTTTCTATCATTTATTTGTATATATATTATACACGAGTTGCCAAAAGGGGTTTCGTAACAAATTAATCTCTTGTTAATTTGGGGTAAATTTGTTAAATTATCCAAATATTGTCTATAATTTCTTTATAAGTTTTATAATAATTGATTGATTGTTATAATGCTGTTTTTTGGTAAGAATTTGATAGAAAATTATGGCTTTATATGACTTGGAAACACGTGTATTGGAATGAACTTAAGAATTTAAATATAACTCAAACGATTTAATTGTTATTAGTTTATATTCTACTCTATTTAAATATATAAATATTAAGAATTAATAAGATTTAAGTAAACTTTTATAATAAACAACATTACAATTAATAAATGATGAATATCTAATGAGATTCTATAGTTTGGGAAATGTGTGATGTTTTCTGTATCAAAATAATTATTTTTTATATTCGTTATCAGGAAGTATACATATTCTGTAGAATATTCTTTGTGGGAATGTATTACAAGTTATGGGAAAATAGAGAATATGATTATAAGGTTCATAAGGCATATAGAGTTGATTCTAAGGAAAATTCATTTCCAGAGATACTATTCTATGGGCTTTTGTTTATAGACGTTTGATTTTAAAATACAAATTATGAGCAAATACTATATGATTTAGGAATGATTCATAGATTAAGGCTTACAATCAAACAGAATATGATTGGAATTGAATGGAAAGAATCGCGTGTCTCATAAGTAATGGACTTTTTGTTAATTCCAATGATGACATGTTTATTATTCCTAACTCATACGAAATGCTATTTTATTATATTTATGTTATTTTAGCCGAAAAAATATGTTTGCGTTAGAAATCACTTATTGATTCGTTAGACAGGAAATAGAAGGACAACAAACGTATGCCATAAAGAAATAACAATAATATACTGGTATTCAATGGCACACAAGAAAGCACTTTAATATGATATACCCTATGATCTTATCCTAAAGCTCTCAATTGTTTGGTCAGTTATCAAGTTGTGTTACGTTTCTGTATTCAGTAATTAATTCTTATATAAATGTAGAGATTGTTTGGTCGGTAATGAGTTGAAATATAAGTTAATATATAATTGTGAAAACATTAAAAGTGATGAAAATGACCGAAAGAGTGGTCACTCATTTAACAAATTCATACGAAAACTTAGTGGACTGTGACTGATGCCCAAACACTTCGTTCACGTAAGTGATCATCAATTCAATCACTCGGGCCTGAGGGCCAGCCTCGAAGACTTCGGTGAACAAGTCGTTTATAGCTTCGCTATATATATATGGGACAGGCAGGCAATTTAAATTATTCAATAACTTCCACTACTAAACAATTTCTTAAATACACATACCGGGGCCGGAATATGGTGGGCGCGAATATAATGCCTAAATTGTTTGGCGACATATTATTATGCTCGTGAAAGTTAGTGATCCGTTTCAAGTGGTGGATCAGATATGAGAGGGTGGCCTTGTGATTCTTATGCAACTTATTAATACCGGCCCTCAACGCCGTCACCAGATCTGGCTTTTTGTCGCCGATATCTGAGTCGTGTTTATATATCCTTCCGATGTCTATGAACTCTTTGTAGACATCGTTTGTGATCAATGGGTGCTTAAGCTGTAAATTAGTAAATATTGTTACAGAATATTCTGTATAATATACAAATAAATGGCTTATGAGTTGAGACCTCTCTTAGAAAGACTTTGAGAACAGAGCACAAGTCGTTGGGCGTGACATCACTGACATCGATGAGATGGGGACCGCTCTCGAAGCTCTTGAGAATCTTCTGGACCCGAGAGCTGACTCCAGTCATGCGATATATGCCGGGAGTGAGACAACTGCGGCGCTCGATCTCCAGCGTACACTTGACCACCAGAACGGGCACCTCGTGGTCAGTGGCCGTCAGATCCATGTTAATGATGCTGGACTTGGGAGGTAACGGAGCCTTAGCGCACATGATAGTCATCTTTTTCAAGCATTTCTTATGGCTGATGAGTTCGCACTGAAAAAATAGTTGACGTGTTTTATCGCGTTTATAAAAATGTTTGTCAAAGTATTGATCAGTGAATTGAATGTCAAACCTCCTGACACTGGAAGCCCCAGAAGTAGACGTAAGTGTCGCAGATCTTGCAGCGGCCATAATTGGTTGTCTTCATGCGCTGAAGTTTATGGGTTTCGGCCGCCTTTGAAATCTTTTTCGGACGCTTCCACTTGGCTTCGCATTCAACGTTCACAAAAAAACATTTTTTATCTATTTTTTGGCGTTTTATTGAATTAAAGAATTTTAAACAACTTTTTTTTGTTAATTCTATGCACAAGTCGTGTACATTACAATGGGAACAGGAAAGGCGTTATGAATAGGCGTTTGATTAATAATAAATGTCTTTTCAAAAATAGAAACCTTATCATTAGATTTGAGTGTTTGGTTAAAAATATACTCACAATCTCTAAATACTTAATGTTGTCTATTAATGGAAAGTCTACTCTGCTATCATTTCATTAAATATTTATCACTCATTTAAAAAAGACTAAGGATTTCATGCATTTAATTACATCACATTAGAGATCTATTCTGTTCACGATTTTAGACTTTGTTTTATTATTAAGTGACTTATGTTTCGAGAGGATTGTATCAAAAATACGGTAATTGTATTATTGACTCAATTCTTATATAAAGTTATTTGACAGCACTTTCTGTGAAACACTTTTGGAGTTCACAGCCCTAACACACATACAGCACATACACACCGAGAGATCAATTGATTGAATTTATTGTAAATAAAAACACAATACCTTTAATCTCTTCAACAGATGTTTGCGCTTCAGATATGAGTGCTTCGCAGCTCTGTGTCGATGCACTCGGACTGGGGATCGGACTCCTCTCGTCTTCGGTGGTCTCATCGGCCGAGCGGGCGCTCCACGAACTGCTGGTGCTGTCCGACTCACTGCCCCGAGTGGCCACTGGTAGGGGTAGACTCCACTTCTTGGACGTCGTCAGACAGAGATCGTCTGAAGGGACGGCAGATAATTGTTAGCAAATAAATAAATGGTTAGTACTTTAGGACATATACGAGACAAACCTAAGGCGTGGGCGCCTCCCGTACTGCTCTCGGTCTCGGAGTCGCTGCAAATGCTGGGCTTCCGGTGCTTCTCCCGTCGGTTGCGACTGTGTCTCGTTGTCCGCAATTTTTGCCATTCGGTGGACGCCTTGTCGTCGCTTTTACCGCAATTGGTTTTCTTCGGCGATTTGTCTGACTTAGACGTCTCGGGCACTGGACTTAAATACATGTCCTCCTCCAGTGATGGCTATTATTAAGACGGTTTGCTGTGAATAAGTGTGAGAAGCGATGCACCAATCGATTCATTTTCACAAAAACTTTTGGCAAAAGCATTGGCGAAACTTTGTGGACAGCATTTCCCGATATATGTATATATGATCTCCCGAGTAGGTATGCGTGGAGTTGTGTATGTCTTGTGGTTGAGGCGTCAACTTTGGTTAAGAACTGGTGAGTGAATGAATTGAGTGGTGGTTTATATGTGATAATTGTTGTGATGGTTGTGGTGATGAAAAATGTATTTCATATCTCAATGATAAGTAATGAGTATATAATGACAATAATGGCGATCAAAGCAAAGGAGAGAGCAATTGGTTGGAGGAGAAGATGCATCTTATATATCAATATATGATAAATAGTGAGTCGAGTGCGAGAGTGGAGTGTGTTTTAAGGCTGAGATTGCTTTACGCCGTAGAGTATAGCGTATAGTATAGTGATGTGGAGGATATGGTGTACGCAATGATCGTTTTGAAATGATGAACAGTGCATGACATTAGGTCTGAGCACAAAAAAATCATTATAATCTCCAACTCTGTGTGCACTTTATATGAGCTATACGTTTAGAGTGTATAGAGAAGGCAAACACTACACTACCTGTGCTCTACAGCTTCTCTCCTTTCCTCTCTCCCCTATGGTTTCACTACAGAATCGCATTTATTATTTTTATGCCTCACATTTGTAAGCAAACTCTGATTTCATGTTCACTGCTAATGGCTTACAATAAATTAGGCCAACACTAGAAACAGGTATACCTATAGATAGATAGATTTGTTTGAATCATTGGTTTTGCCATTAGTTTCCACTTCCATTCAATTACACTGTCTTTCCATTTCATGTATCATCTATTATATTGAATACACTTTATATATCTATATTTTAATTCATATTCTGCTATAAAGTATACAGAATTTTATATTTATATAATACAGTACCGCATACAGTACAGTACAGTGCATTGGCATATAGAATTTATGGTACTACGGTATAATATGATACAAGAGTTATTGCTGTAAAACAATGAAATCCCCTTTAATTCAATTCTTTATTCATTTAGAGATTATAATATTTTGAAAATTTTATTTATAAATCTTATGTTAAAAATAAAGCAAAAACTAAATAACATCTTAAATGTCTTTATATTTTTTTTATTATGACTCTTATGAATATTTTTGAAAAATATTTTGATATAAAATTGACAAAAATAGAATACACAATATTTCTGAATATTAAAATAGACTATAAAAACAATGTATTTTTAAAATAAATATTCAATCGTGCAAATTAAGAAAATAATTAGTGATTCTCTATTATCGTAAACAAATTTTGCTTGTTTCTATTTTTAATAATATTTTTACATAGAATTTGAATTAATATTAAGGAACTAGATTTCTTATTATTGAATGTCAATTGGAAATATATGATTAATTTGCCATTTACTGCCATAGACCCACTATAAAATCCTCGGGTCATACCTACTTGATTTGTAAATTATTACAAGAATCGCTATACATAGAGAGACTAATTTTGTATAATACAAATATTCCGTGAAATTGCCATTTATTATATAATAATTGTATTCATTTTATAACTCATTTGTATATATATAACTTATATGTTCAATAATTTCCATATACCGGTAAATCATGTTTAATGCAAAAAAATTATTAAAAGCATTTTCTAAAATTAGAAAAAACTAAAAATCATTTTTAAGAGCCTTTGTGCAAAAGCGGTGACACAAATGGCAACAAAAATTTAATGAATAATAAAATTGAATTAGTGTTGAACACAAAATTGAATTATAATTAATGCATTCGTTTATTGAATTGTCTGTCGTTTTCAATGGAAAAATATGCGATTAAATGGAAAAAATAAATAATTTCCGGGACTTATGGATGACATCAGAAGTAACACAAAGAATCTTCACTTCATTTCATAAATCAAAATGTGTTTACTTTTCTAAGAATTGTGTTATTTGTGTTACATTTGATAAATATAAATGTCAAACACATAAATGCTCAATTCATAAAAATTGTCAATACTTTTGTATAACTTTTATTCATGAAAAATATTAAACTTTGATTTACGGTATTATTTATAAAGAATACAAATTATAAATTCTCATTGACAATTAGACATTAAGTAAAAACCATATTTGCATTTTAGTTTAACTAAACTATTCATACAAATAATATGATTTTAAAACATTTTAAAAGTTTCTTTATTCTCAAAGTAACCACTAATACATACAGAATCTGTATTACACATTTATACATTTTCTATAAATATGTTTATTTAAAGTGAACTTATTGATCAAATAGAGCATTAAGAATTTTATGTATTATTTTTAGATAGTAATCATTATAAAACCATAATTACCTACTATTACTGTTATATAAGGTTTGCTATTATGTAACATTATAAAAGCAAAAAAGTTTATTTCAATTTACAAAATAATATAATTTTAAAAAATCCATTCAATCATTTGTTCAATAATTATCCGGTAATATAAAATCAATACATCAAAACTTAATCATAAATACAGTACACGCTTATGATGTGATGATTAATGACATGATTTATACAAAATACTGAATATCAATAAATTTTCAAATTTATTTCAACTTTCTAGAAAATACACAAAATATTGGATAATCTCATAGACTTTTGAGCAGTAATTATGCGAATATATCATAAGAATTAAGTGATTATAATGTCATTCAATAAATCAGATATTTATGTATGGATTCACAGAATATAATAAAGTGTTGGCCTTTTGTTCACACAATTCGTTCATTTCAGAGATAAAGGGTTTCAGTCAACGAGTGATTCAAGAATTAAAATATTGTATAAATAAATAATAATCTTTTGTAAAACAAAACTCATTCATTGATTCAAAAGTGAATTAAAGCTAAGAATTGGCCGAAGAAGAAGAGCCGCCACAACAGGAGGAGGACTGTTGGCCGCTGTCGTGGAGTTGGATCTGATTGTTGTGATGCAGTTTGAAGGTATCCATCGATGTCTTGGTGAGCGCACTGACGGCCAACTTCTCGGCGATCTCTGTCCACATCTCGTGAACGCCTTCATTAGTCTTACAACTGATTTTGAAAATGCCATTGAATTTCGGGAACTGCTCCACGAAGAGCTCGATATCTGAGTCGTGGACTTCGTGCGGCTGAGCGTCGCTCTTATTGCCGACCAAAAAGATCTTCGCGTTTTCGGCTAAACTCAGGATTTCGATCAAATGCTGTGACAAACAGTGAAACGATTCCAATGAGTCCAGACTGAAGACCAGGAGCGCCGCCTCAGCGAACTTGTAGTAGGAGTTGGTGATGGAGGCCACCCTCTCGAGCCCTCCCGTGTCCCACAACTGCAACCTAATGGACCGGTCGTTGGGTCTCACGTCGAAAGTGCGGCTCAAGTGGTCCAACCCTAGCGTCGATTGTCTGGATTTGGCCGAAGACATGGTCGCCGTCTCGATGTACGTGTTTGTGGCGAACCGTCTGAATAGGGAGGTCTTCCCCACGCCGTACTCGCCGCACAAAATCACTTTGAACTCCGGTATAGACACCGAAGCCATGGATCAGTTGAGTGATGCCTACGGTGTAGACGACTGGACACACACTCACTGGCGATGAATGCAAAACATTGAGAAACAGATGTTTTCTGTGTTTTCCTATGCCTTCACTCATTCATAACAACAATACACCAAATGTTATGCAATCATAGCCTCCGTTCATTCAGTTTTCGGTCAATCACTCACTCATTGTTTTGGCTCTAACTGTGAGTTGTGTTCACTTAATTCAGTCATTGTATGCTATAATGAATGTGTATTTCATTCAAATTGTAATTACATTGAAATTATGTTTAATTAGTTGTTTGCGTCAATACTAGGGCTGAAGTGCATGTTATGTAACCCCGAAAGCCGTGTCACTAATAGACATGAAAACATTGACGGCATATATGAACGCATCGCTAACTGCAAGGTAGGGCAGTATTGTGTGAAATTGAACAAAACTGAACATGGTTATTATGGTGATTATCTCATGTAGTAATTACTCATTTTAATTACGATAATAATAATGACAACAAAATGATTGCCTTTTGAGGCGTTCATCGCTTCCCATCCCTTGACTTACATATCACTGGAGTTTACGGTTTGAAACCAATGAACAAATGGACCAAACAGTTGACAAATTGGTGTTATCTGTGGTGATATGAGCATGATAAGTTTGATATGTTTGTGTAGAGTTTGACCCGGCGCTTATCGCAATGCGTTAACAAATTTTATATGATTTTATTGATGCCTCAAAATTAGCAAAAAGTATATTTAATATATATTTTGTGACAAAAACTTAGCGGAAGTTGTATTGAATATTATAGTAATAAATGCATATTTGGTGCACAATTGGGCCCACATTTGCGTTCATTATAATAATTGCCATAAAATGTAGTCATTGTTCAGTCGGCGATCGGTTGCCGTATTTCCGCAAATGTATGAACACTTGCTTTGAGACCAACTGCTCGACCGGTGATGCCGTCGACCAGTTCCGCGCCCGACAGCCCTCTTACATGGCGTGGATTGGATGGGACTGTCATCAGGAGTGCGAACACCAGTGCCAGTGGCAGACAGTCAACCATTTGATGGTCACCGGAGATAATAGCACTCGTTTGCCACAGTTTTATGGAAAGGTATGCATTCGTATCACTCGTTTGACTATAGAATAATTATCGAGAATATTGTGTGTATTTAGTGGACATTCTTCCGGTTCTATGGTATTGAAGAGCCGGCATCTGTGCTCTTCTCGTTTCTCAACCTATTGTCTAATATCTACGGTTGGAATCAATACCGCAAAGCCATTAAAAGTGATCCCTATTTCAGTGTTTGGACACTTCAAGCACTGTTAGCCATCAATGCCTGGTTCTGGTCTACAATCTTCCACACCAGACAGTCATCAGTGACTGAAGTATTAATCTATTGTTTGAAAAGTATTTATTTGTCGTTTACATTGATTATTGTATTTTTTAACAGAAATTCGATTACTTTTCCGCGTATTCTGTAGTCATATACTCACTCTTTGCACTAACCGTCCGATTCTTAGATTACCTAAACATTAGTTCAAAAGCACTTTTGACACAAATAGGGATCGGAATGCCTTTCTTGGCCTTTTTTACTTATCACATCCATTACTTATTTTATATACACTTTGATTATGGATACAACATGAAAGTCAACGTATGCACAGGTAATGACCGCTTTATTTTAAGGTATAATAGTGTTGATGATATACACGATTCCCTTCCTACCGATAGGTATATTAAGCTCAACGGGTTGGCTGTTATGGTGTTATCTAAATCGTCACAAAGGAAGACATATCTGGAAGTGTGTCTTCAGTATCTTTCTATTGAATTTCTTACTATTACTAGAAGTCTATGACTTTCCTCCGATTGCATTTATTTTCGATGCCCACTCCTTATGGCATTTGGGAACCGTTCCCCTACCAGTCCTTTGGTTTAGGTATTTATAACAATGATTTCCATGCTATACAAGCGATGTCTGAAAAAATATTTGTCCATAAAAATAGTTTTCTATCCGACGAAGCAAACCATTCCGATATGAAGTCCAAACTCAAACTGTGATAAAACCGATACAAACACTGTAACACATATTAGCAAACACTTAACCATACATTCCATTAGTAAGGTAACAGTCATTTCAATATAACAAATATGAACACAAATTATGTAATTACGGACCGGAAATATCGGTCTAACGGCCAGATTGTGTGCCATAAACACTGGCCTTAATAGTTGTGATTGTCTTGAGTTACGCCTAAACACAGACGAATGGATTCGATGCCAAATTCCAGATTAATATATGCTATAAACAGAAATCTATCAAATTTTATATCAATTTTTAAGTCATTTTTAATATTTTTTGTTTTTAAAATCACAATTAAGTTATTAAAAAATAATAAATTATTTTTAGTTGAAATATAAAATTGAAATTTCAATAATGATTGCTTTAGTGGTGGGGCGCCGGGAATGTAGTCACTAGCCATCGTTGGAGTTATCCATGAATTTATTAGATCCGGTGCCGTATTTCATTTGCATGAGTCGGTCGATACCCATCTCTTCGAACTGTGCTTTCGTGAGCCAAAACTGTGGCTTATCTTTCATGACATCGGCTAATACGGCGCCGCCGATGAACACCATATCCTTCCTTCGCGGCGGGTCTTCAATACGAATCTTGAATTTCTGTTACAATTCAAAGACAGATATAGAAATTGCTTCTTAAGAAATGGTGGCATTCCGGTGGCGAACCTGTAGTTTCTCGACGTCTCCCTTAAGCACTCTCTCTAAGTAGAGTTGTTTGAGTTCGCGTTCGAGTCTCGACGGCAACCCGGGATACATAGTGGAGCCCCCGCTCAGCACTATATGCTTATATAACTCGCTCCTGATGTCCATATCGGCGCTATTTATAGTAGAAAATAGGAGTTCCGCAATGCCCTGGCCTTCTATGTTAACCAAATGAGGTTGGAATAGGGCTTCGGGAGCCTCGAAGCGTTCACCGCCCAGTTTAATGACACGCCCGTCCGGTAGCTATCGATAGGAAAACACCCGTTAATCAAATGAGTGAATAGTGTTGAGTGGCAGGACATACAGCGTAGGTCTCAGTCAAATAAGTGGTCTCCTGTGCCAACCGCTGCTCCTGTTCCACATTGTATGCGATGTAACACTTCTTCTCCTTCAGCATACGAACCGTCTCGAAGTCCGCCGTATGGTTGAAGGCATAGCCCCGAAGCAAAAGCAACTGATTTCCAAATATATCAATAAAACATTTGCTTTAAATATAATGATTGCAACAATAATTCATTAATTAATTTATTGAATTACTTTTATGAGATATCGGGTCACTTCCCGACCGGCGATATCCAGGCGTCGCGTCAGATGTGGTAAAGCGAAGCCTTCATATACGGGACAGATATGAGTGACACCGTCGCCGATGTCGACCACAACGCCAGTCATTAAACCTAATAGCGATACAAATATAGGTAAATACAGTATTGAACTGAATAATGGACGGAATAATGTGGTGAATACCCTGAGCATAGAGTGTGAGCACGGCTTGAATGGCGATATAAGTGGAATGAAAGCCATACTTCTCGAACATCACTTCAATCATCTTCTTCCGGTTGTTTATGGGATTCATCGGCGGTTCGGTTAACAATATCTTGCAGTTCTTGGTATCGATGTTAAGGCGGTTGTAAAAAGTATAGTCCCAGACGTGACACATGTCCTCCCAATTGCGGACAATGCCTTCAATTCAATAGCCATTTAATAACAATTTAATTGTATGTTTCAATTGCAAACCATTTTCCATGGGATA
>CAJPVJ010000071.1:0-46783 GCA_905397405.1 Oppiella nova
ACCTAACCTAACCTAACCTAACCTAACCATTCGCTCGTCAGCAGTCGACGAGTGCACTTGAGCTCCCGACGCCTTTTTGCTCCCGACGCGATTTTTGACGCCATCAAGACTTATCATTTCTACGCAATGTCTTCGCAAACATCCGCATCGAAGAAAACATCAGTGAAGTCTTCATCATCTAAGACGCCCACACCAATGACGCCCATCAAATTGCCTCAAGTTCTGTCAGCTGAAACTTTGGCCAAACACATCAACTCATTGGTAAAGCGCATCAATGGAGCGGTCACTCGCAATAAAAGCGTCACGAAAGTAGATAAAGACGAAATTCAATTATTATCTCAAGCCATCAGTGACGCCACGGCTCACATCTCAACAGTCATGGACGCGCAAACAGTGGTCTCCAACATCGACGCCACAGATCTGCTCTCCACCATCAAAGACGAGTTCATTAAACTCAAAGAAGACCTCATTCACATACAGAACGCTCCGATCTCCTACGCGTCCGCTGCGTCCAAGGCTGTGACGCGCATCAAGACGCCTGTGACTCGACCTGCAATAGTAATTGCCTCCACTGACGCCAACCACAAACATCCGGAAGTGTTGGATGCCTGGCGAAAGAGCGTCAGCTTCAAGGACGACACCTTCGCACCCGCACGCGTCCAAAATGTGTCAAACAATAAACTCCGGATAGAGTTCGATGACGCTAATCAACGTGAGAAAACACTCAACAAACTCAAGACAGTGTCATCACTTAAAGTCGAAGAGGCCCGACGCAGACGCCCAATGATGATACTCAAGGGTATCCACAACACCACCGGACGCGAAGAACTCCCCGAACTGATTCGTGAACAGAACCCAACAGTTAAGGCGTCAATAACAAACGACGCCGACATCAGAGTGTGTTTCCTACGCAACAACAGAAACACAAACTTATTCAACGCTGTTATTGAAGTGACGCCCGCGACTCGCATGGCGTTATTATCAACTCAGCGCGTCAACATCGACCACCAACGCGTCCACATCAGTGACTTCTCACCGTTCGTCCAGTGTTACAAATGTCTTCAGTTCGGACATACAAAGGCTAAGTGTCAATCAAGCGTCGAACCCTGTTCGCACTGCGCGTCTGACGCTCACACTTTTAAGGACTGCCCAAACAAAGAAGACGCATCACAAGTCCGATGCTTTAACTGCCATCAACACAATGTAAAGAACAACACCAGCGTCAGCGACGCCCATAGCGCGACGTCAGCGAAACAGTGCCCCCGCATTAAAGCATTACAAAAGCGAATCACCGAACGCGTCGACTATGGAAACTAAACCACTCCGAGTCATACAAGCCAACGTGAATCGATGCATGGCGTCTCAACACGAACTCCTTAAACATTTTCTCTCAACAAACAGTACAATTGCCTTAATCAGTGAGCCATATGTCGGACGCGGTCCAGGTGTTCATCAAATTCAAGGCGTCGATATCCACCAGCTCTCATCAACAAATAGGGTTAAGGCCTGCGTCATGGTGAAGCAGGGACCCATCAGCGCTTTAGGCATTTCCCAACTGTCGACGCCAAATCTGTCGGTGATCCAAGTAAGCTTTGGTCAGCGAAGGCTATACATAGCGTCAGCTTATGTAGAGCCGGACAACGATGACGCGAACACATTTGACGCTCTGACCAAATTACTACATGAGACACGCGGCTCACAAATCATAATCGGCGGCGACTTCAATGGACGGAACCAACTCTGGGGCTGTGATGACGCGGACTCTCGCGGGGAAGAAATTGCCAACATCGCGTCAGCATTCAATCTGGACGTATGCAACTCTGGCAAAAGTCCAACATTCGAGGCAATCAGAAACGGAATTTATTCCTCATCAATTGTTGATGTGACGCTAGCCTCCGACAGAATCGTTGATTCAATCAAAAACTGGAGAGTTGACGCCGACATCTGCCCATCATCAGACCATAATGCCATAGCGTTCGAGTTAGAAACGCAGTCACACTTCAGCCAACAAACAAAAAGGGCGTCAACATATTTATTTAACAACAAAACCGCTGACTGGAGTCAGTTCGACGCAGCGCTGACCCTCATAATTAACAAATCTGGAATTCTAAACGCAAACATATCAGACGCCGACGCACACAATCTCGACACTATAGTGGCCGGAATGACTGACGCGATAAGAAGTGCCTGTTTTGCGTCAATGAGACTCCGCGGACGCGTAAAACCATATAACCCATGGTGGACAAACGCTCTCGAACGCCTAAAGAGATGCGTCTTACGCCATCATCACAGGCTTAGCGACCGTAAAGCGAGACGACTCGACATCACAGACGATATTAACAATTTGCAATATGCGAAGGCGGCTTACGCTAAAGCCCTTCGCAAAGCGTCGACGCATAACTTTAGAGAGTTCTGCAATAAACAAGGAAAAGAGGACGTGTGGTCGCTCACCAATAGACTCATCAAAGACGCCCCGATGCAACGCCCACCATCGACGCTCAGATGCGGCGCCAACTTCACGACAACTGCTAAAGAAACAGCTGACGCGCTTCTGAATCACTTCTATCCCGATGATGACGCGGATACACACATCAAACACAAGACATTGCGTCAAAAGACAAGTTTGACGCCTGACGCCGGAGACGATCCACCGTTTACCGCAGACGAAGTGATTGAATGTCTCTTAACTATGAATCCAAACAGAGCACCCGGCGTCGATAACTTGACATCGGATATATGCCTACACTTTACTAAGAAATACGCGTCATTTTTCACCCAATTAGTCAACAGATGCCTTCAAACCGGACACTTCCCGACGCCATGGAAAGTGGCACACGTTAAGATTCTCCCAAAACTAAACAAAACAGACTATAAAGATCTCGCGTCATATCGGCCTATCGGACTCCTACCAATCTTCGGAAAGGTTTTAGAGAAACTCTTTACCCGACGCCTAACATACGACCCCCAATACACAAACTCCTGGAGTCAGCGTCAGTTCGGCTTCAGGGAGCAAACATCCACCACAGACGCGCTCCATAACGCCATCGACTTTGTAAAAAAGGCGAAGTCCAGACGACGCCAATGCATCGGCGTCTCACTCGATATCAAGGCCGCCTTCGACAACGCATGGTGGCCGGCGTTACTGGAGCGTCTCCGCACAACCCAATGCCCACAAAATATCTTCAAACTCATCACTAGTTATATTAACGGACGCAGTGTGACGCTCGATTATGGAGACGCCAAATCATCTAAGACTATGACTAAAGGCTGCGTCCAAGGTTCTGTCTGCGGTCCAACGTTCTGGAATCTAATTCTTGACGAACTCCTTGAGACGCCACTCCCTGATGGCTGCCATATTCAGGCATTTGCAGACGACGTCCTGTTACTTGTCAGCGGCAAGAGCGTCAATGATATTCAAGATATCACCAACAGAGCACTAAAGACAATCGTTGAATGGGGAGAGAGCGTCAAACTGGCGTTCAGTCCAACGAAAACCCAAGCTATCGCATTTACACCAGCGTCAAGAGCGGCAAACATTGCTATTAACGGCGTCTTCATTCAATTTGAAAACAACATCAAACTCCTCGGCGTCATCATTGACAAGAACCTGTCGTTCACCGCCCACGTCAAACACGCAATACAGAAGGCGTCACGCGTCTTCAAAAACCTGTGCAAGTTTGTGCGTCCAACCTGGGGCGTCCACCCGGAAAACGTCACAACAATTTACAGACAAGTAATTGAACCAACAATCACTTACGCGGCAGGAGTGTGGGGTGACGCAGCTCAGCGCCCGGGTTCCAAAAGACTTCTGCGATCGTTTCAGCGAACCTTTGCTATCAGAGCCATCCGCGGCTTCCACACCGTCTCGGCAGTCTCAGCGTCAGCATTAGCACAGTTTGTTCCGCTCCATCTTAAAATACGCGAAGTATTGGAAATCGAGAGCGTCAAGCGGACAGGCGTCTGTCCTACACTTCCCGACGACATAACATTAGAACGACGCATTCGACCAGAAGAGCGTCAGCATCCTAGCAAGAGGCGCATTTTCACTCATAATGAAGCGAACACACAATCAGAAGCCGACGCCCTCTCATCACAAACAAATATCTATACAGACGGCAGCAAACTAGAGACAGGCGAAGTCGGAGCGTCAGTCGTCATATACCTGCCAAACAACAGCGTCATCACAAGGAAATACAGATTAAACAGCAGTTGCTCTGTCTTCCAGGCGGAACTCTTAGCGTTGACGCAAGCCCTGGATTGGGCTAACGCCAACCTTAAGACCGACGCAACCATATACTCAGACAGCAGATCATCAATAAATGCCATCGAAAGCCCCTCAAACAGCAATCCACTGGTAGCGTCAATCCACAAAAGCCTCGAAAGCGTCTCAATTCATCACTCAATCAGACTCGTGTGGGTCAAGGCTCACATCGGAATCACTGGCAACGAGGCGGCAGACGCCGCCGCGAAAGACGCTGCAACCAAACACAGCGCATATGCATACAACTCGTTCCCCATAAGCCTCGCGAAGCGTATAATACGAGAACAAGTCTGGTCGGAATGGGCGTCAGAATATAAGAACGCAATCCAGGGCTCTGGGACGCGCTACTGGCTGCCGAACTTGGAAAACGTCAGACGCTTAGTCAACACATCCGACGCGTCATTTGAGATGACGCAGGTACTCACCGGCCATGGCTTCAACAAGAGCTATCTGCACAGATTCAAGATCTGCAACGACGCCAACTGCCCATGCGATGACGCCTCCGAACAAACTATTGAACATCTCCTCAAAGAGTGCCCTAAATACGCATATCAACGACATAACTATACCTCATTATGCTCCCTTCAAAACGTGACGCCATTCAACATGGCGTCACATGACACCGAATCCCTTAAATGTTTTGAGGACTTCACGAAGGAAGTAATAGGAACGCTCAAAGCATTCAATGCATAACAACCCGAAACCAAATAATCAAACACCTTAACCGACGCGCCTGACGCCTGTATCCTTTAGCAAGCGTCATAACCTACTCTTCATTATGTTTATATGTTTTCTGTAATTATATAACGCCTGACGCGACGCCTTAATTATAGCTTACTTATTTACTATTTTATTAATTATTCGTATTATTTGTATTCAATTTATCAGAAATCAAATAAATTTACCATCAGTAGGGGCCAGTCCCCTTACTGTTGGCCCAAGGAAAAAAACCTAACCTAACCTAACCTTACCTAAACAAAAGAACCATACAAACAAAACAGCATTTCAAATATAAGTCATGTTTCTTTATTATTAGTATAATTTTTTTTAAATACATTTTATGAATTTGAATAGAAATTGTGTCTGAACTGTGACTCATCGCGAATGTGATCCCGGGGCTGACACGTGTAGTGCTGACAACAAACACTATTATCCCATTTGCCGACATAACAGTTATGTGGAGGAGTCGGACAACTCTTCTGAATGCATGTCATTTCCGGTGGTGTTCTGCAAACACATTCAACGCATGGGTTATCGGTTGGCATTTGTTGTCCTCTGGAGTACTGGCGGCCATCAAACCAACAACTCTTTGAATCGGATGTTCGCGCAGAAGAGACCACAGTTTTGGCTGAAAAGACAATGAATCACTAACTTATGAATGCCTATTGTTTAACACTTACGACACTTGTATTCAATGGGACAGCAACTGCTTTCATGATAAACTGGTAGACATCCGCTGACAAAATCTTTATCGAGCTGTAAGTCGCATGAATGTGTCCGACAGGACAGGCTGTTGAGAGGGTCGGTGTCACTCCAATCTTCATTACAGTAACATATCTTACAATTGTCTTCTTCGGGATATATTTTCTCTCCCAATCGATAGCGCCTTCCCTTATAAGTACATACTTTTGTTGATTTTTTCGGATGCAATGGGTTTTCGCACACCTGTTGTCCACAACACCTGTCCCTCTCGTAAGCGAAATAACAGTTTGGTTGGGGTTTGAGACCAAAGGCCTCTTCAGGACACTCGACGCCTATTCCGCAATCGATTTGTGCGGAAACCTCTCGTGTGGTTCTCCCGAAGTCACGGCATTCACACATTCGGCACACATTTTTCACTGGAATTCTTGAACCCACGCCATATATTCGCCCCTCATATTCACAGACTGCAAACACAGCAATGTCATTTCACATATTAGTCACTTTTCAATCTCTCTCTCTCTCTCTCTCTCTCTCAATACCGCTTGTATTAACGGGTCGTGATATGCATAGGAAGGCTGTGGGACACTGGCATTCGGTGTCATACAAGGGTTGACATGATTTAACGTAATAGTGCTGTAAATATCTGCTTTGAACACAACTTTGCGAACAATTTTTCATTTGCTTTGAAGGCCGATGAATACTATCTAATGAGATATTATAGGCACGTCTTGAACTCGAGTTTGACCCAAAACTTAATCCAACTCTTTGTGTACTCGAAGACCAATCAATTGGTGATGATATTTGACGTCTAGTTGATGGGTCGTAGCTCTCCCTCCGAGACAGTGACTGCGAGTCCTCCCAATATCTCTGATTATGTGAACCAATTGTGCGGTCTATACTTGGATCTGCTCTGGCATTAGGTGTTTGTCCACCGATTTCTTTGTTGGATTCTATCTCTCTCTGAAGAGGAGATTGTCTTTCAATCTCTCGTTTGGTTTGCCTTTCAATACCAAAATCTTTGAGACTTATTCTCTCAACTTTTGCAACAATTTGTTGATTTAAGTCATCTCTCTTTCGGATCAGTTCTTGCAAATGAATACAATTTTTAATTTGTTTAATATATTTGTTATTTTCAAATTGTAAATTACATCTGTACTTATGTACATGTTTCAAATATTTGGTTAAGTTGGTATTTTAATAATGTAACCACATTTTGTTAAGAATTACACTCATTTAAATAGTCTTTTCAAGCAACTTACAATTTCTTTTTGGTTACATGTTAGTAATAATAAAACCAATTTAAAAACAATACAAACCTTGACTTTGAGCCCAAGATTGAATACAAGAGATGATGACAAATATATATATAATTTGAATCAATATATTTGCAGTCATTTTCTGATAATAGGCTATAATATTAAACCAAATCAATGTTATGAGAAATACTCGTTATTTTAGAGGGATATGTGACAGAAATGAAGTCATCCCCACATTTGGTATAAAAATATGAATGAAAACACTTATTAATGCCATACAATAATCATTTCTCTCAAGACCTTCACAACAAATGATAAATATCTAAATTTATAAATAATACGTGATTCAAATGCAAATGCAATTCAATTGAAATCTTTGAATGACTAATACCTTTACTTACAAACAAGTTTTTAATGATTTCCCATTTCAAGAAATAAAAAACTTATTAACAACTTGTGATCAACAGTTGCCATCACTTTGTATTTATATAATCATTTTAAAGTTAGGTTTATAAATAAATATCATGTTATGTAATTTTCTTGCAAATTAATCATTTCACTTAATGCTTTTTAAAAATATATACCTGTATACAGGTATTATTAATTTCTAATAATATACATGTTTGAAAGATTGCACATTTATAGTAAAAGTGGTAGTTGTATGTTTACATGAATTTAATAGCAATTAGGGATTTGAATGCAAGTGAATTGGGGTGGGATTTGACACAAACAATGGTAGCATTTATTGGATGAATAGAGTGTCGAACCGATCGTATATTTTCTGCCTTCGAATTCACACATAAGAGAACCGCTTCCAAGACCTCTGATCCGCAAACCATTTCGTTTTGCTATAATTATCATATAAACTAATTATTTATTATTTCCCAATGAAGTGCCAACACTTACGGCAATTATAATCAATAGGACAGCAGTTATGCAGACTATAAACTGGGGTACAGCCCAACCTAAACCTATGATCCGCATTCAAATCGCAGTCAATTAAAGTGCAAGAGTTGGTCGCATTTCTCTCATCCCATCCTTCTTTGCATACACACGACATACACCTGTCGGTCAAGACATCAATGTGTTCACCAAATCTATACTCCAGTCCTTTATATTTGCAATTATTATGCAATACTTGAAACTTTGCTGAACAATTTACTTGTGGACAGCATTTGGCAAAACCATTACAATGAGTCCATTGAGTTGGTTGTGTCGGTTGTGTCCACTCGTCGTGACAGTCAATTTGATGATTGCAATCAAAGCTCATATTTGTGCCATCAGTTGATATACACTTACAAACACGACACGAGTCTTCGTTCATAACAGTATCACCCAAACTATACTGCCGTCCCCTCCACTTGCAAACTACACATCAATGACAACAACTGAGTGATCAATACATTGCTAAATCACATCTTAATGTTCACTACATTTTCAAAATATTTCATTTAAGCAAAAATGAAAAGTGTACATAATTATAATTATAATTATATTTCATATTTCATATTATCATTACCTGATGTTTGGGTGGAAGTGAGTTGTGAGGGACACTCATACCTGGACGGACACTCACAGCCCCCTTTCACTACTGGAGTACAACCTCTGGTCAAATAGTGCTGAACAAGATGTCTCTCCACACAAACTGGACATAAATTTCTTAATTCATCGATGGATTCGTTAATTAATTTGAGATCATAACGGATGTTAATACTTGGCAGGGACAGTTCAATTTGTTGCCGCTTGTCAATCACTTTACTATCTAAAACTTTTAAATTTTCATCTATATTAGTAATTAATTATATAAATTATAGTAAAAACTTATACATGTAAGGTTTGATTCATAATAATTTCGAAATTATTAATTGTTCCCAAATACAGACATACAAATTAATATTAGAATATAATTATTAGGTGACTCTTATTAATTCTAAACCCAATCATCTTGAAACAAACTTTACTCTAAATATTCAAATATAATTTTGTCCTTGACATCAATGGTCATAATATAAATAAAGTGAGCATTTAGCTTATATAAATACAAAAAACATATACTTTGAGATTCAATTGAATGCAATGAATGCAAACAAATGATAAATATCCACAACATTTGCAACTCTTCAAGTGGTCCGTCCGACTAATATGAATGTAAACTTGACAATACAATCCTAACTCACAAATTCATGCATTCAATTGAATCTCAAAGTATATGTTTTTTGTATTTATATAAATTCAATACAAAATATTCTGTATTTCTATACTTTAAAAAATAATTCTGTAAATTCTCTTTTCTATTTTTATTCTGTGATATTTTTATAGAAATAATTATATTATAATATTGCAAAATTTAATAAAAATAAGTTTTTCAAAACAAATCTCTTAATTTATTATTCAGTTTACTAATAGATATTTATAGTTAATTAGTGAATGCATCAATTTTTGAAGTTTTCAAAAAGAAGGTTTCATTCAAAAATAGTACTGTATGTTGTCATTTATAAATAGCCTACAGTACAGTATTATAACTATCATTACAGTTAAGGCTGCCACCCGTCCTCCAATTGGAGGATTGTCCTCCAATCAGCCCCTCAAAAAACAGTCCTCTCGATCGATGGTCTCATGAAGACAACGTAATGTCCTCCCAGAGATATTTGCCAAAATAATTCAAATATTAATTTGATTCTTAGTTAAATTTGTAAATATATTTAATATTACTTTTGATGTGAATATAAAATAATTATTTAAACTATGAAATCATTGTTAGGAGGACAATAACAAGTGTTTTAAACATTAAAACAATAGTTTCTTATATTATTATGAGTACAGGAGACAAAATTATAAATAAATATTTTTTGACCTCCCAATATCATCCTGACCTTCCTCAATTTTGGAAATTTGTCCTCCCTGGCTCTAAAAAATAGGTGGCAGCCTTAACTGTAATGATAGTTATAATACTGTACTGTAGGCTATTTATAAATGACAACATACAGTACTATTTTTGAATGAAACCTTCTTTTTGAAAACTTCAAAAATTGATGCATTCACTAATTAACTATAAATATCTATTAGTAAACTGAATAATAAATTAAGAGATTTGTTTTGAAAAACTTATTTTTATTAAATTTTGCAATATTATAATATAATTATTTCTATAAAAATATCACAGAATAAAAATAGAAAAGAGAATTTACAGAATTATTTTTTAAAGTATAGAAATACAGAATATTTTGTATTGAATGCAGAATTGTAACAGAAGTGAGTTTCTCGTCATCTATTGCTCTAATTATTTCATTAATTATTTGGTTTTTATATATAGGAAGACAGCATAACATGTTTCAAATAACATTTTATTCAAACATATTATGGGTTGCTTTATAAAGTTGTTGCACACAATCATCAATGACTGACTTGTACTGTAAAGTCAATCATACAATCATACATATGTAACAGTGTAACATTGTTTGAAACTAAGATTGCATTAACGCATTCATTATATTACTACAGTAGTGAATTGTACTGTAGTACATTGTACGGTAAGACATTTCCATATACTGTATACCATATACTGTATAGATATCTTGATTAATGCGAAACCATATGAATGGTAATTAATGGTGTGATTCAAGTGATGTGCGTTTTGATCAGCAACTTATGCATCGAAATACTGTTCGCACTTTCTATCATATTCTGTATATTGCATAATGATGTCCAGACACCATACAGTTATACACACTTTTGTAGGCATGCTGTCAATGAATCAAACGGTTGACTCAAATTTAGGACTTCCACCGATCAGATTGACTCTTTGGGTCGGAGTTTGGCTTTTATTGAACTCTATTTTGGCGTATTCTACAGATTGCTGTTGAGCTGACTTTGACAGCATCGGTGGCATCGATGGCATCGTTGGATGTACTAATGTTTGCTGTGGTAATGGCTGTCCACAGAATGAGAGCTCTGCGTAATGGACGACACCATCAGTTTGAGGCACGTATTGCACGGTATCATCCGTTTGATAGGCTTTTAAATATAAAACAACAGTTAAATGAATGCAAACAGTGATTGAGTGGTCACACAAACCATATGTAATGAAGTTCTTGTTGTCGAGACCTCCACTCAAATAACCAAACGATGGGATGATATCCGGCGGGCCTTTTGTAGTGTTGGTGTTTGAGTGCAACTGTTGTCCAATCGGTTGCTGTGACTGTTGTTGAGCGGCAGTTGTGGTCGAAGTCAACAGCATTTCATCGCAACAGTCGTCACCACAACAGCCGTCGCAGTCGTCCTCCTCCTCGAAAAGAGTGGCCGCAGTTGTCGTCTGTTGTTGTCGGGTGTCGTGTTGGCACATGACTGGTGGTCCACCACCACCGGCACCACCACTTCTGCGCACCCGAACCACAGCAATCACTCCCAACGCTATCACTATGAGAGTGACCACTCCGGCGCCAATCAATAGCGCCATAACCATAGGCTTTCCTCTTAATATGAGACCACTATTTGATCCATCATTGCTGGCATTGCTGTTGGCATCGACTAGTCTTTCAGCGGGTCTTAATGTCTGAGCCTTTAACCAGATTTGATCGCTTCTGCCCTTAGAGTTGGCCGCAAAGAGTTTGAGTTTGAAATTAGTGGCCGGAGTCAGGTTTGGCACAAACAACTGGAATGAATTCATTGCCGAACTGCTCGACCCACCCGTTCCTCCGGTTCCTCCTGCACCTACACCTACACCTCCTACAGAACTCATACTATTTATACTGTTGTCTAATGCAATGTTTGTTGAATCTAAGAAAAGTGAAAATTTTAATTAAAATACTCTATAAAATAGGGATTTGTGGTATTATTGTCTTTAAGTACCGGAAAGTATTGAATTTGTGGACAACTGAGAGAGGGGTAGTGTAGCCGGTAATGAGACGTTTGCCACCAAATATTGATTGCTATTAGAGTACACTTCGCACACATAATAAGTGGGCGGATATACGACCACTGTTTGCGTGTTGGACTCAACACTACTCCCACTATTCAACCATTGATTCTGCTTATGAGTGGACACATCATTACCCGTCCAATTGGCAGACAATACACTCGTGTGATCGCTGCCAGTGCATAGAATGACCAGGGCATTATCACTTTGGTTCACTACTTGGCACATATATGGAAAATTGGGAGGACCTATAAATATTAAATAAATATTTTTAAATTGAAACATATGTGGGTTTGAGTTTGGTTTAAGTTATGGTGTGACTGCAAGTTAGATTTATAAATAAACATTTTTTAATTATGCCTCATAATTGCTACTGACCAACTTCAATCTGAACTATTTAACCTACCCGTTAACCAAACCTAAACCTAAACCAAACAAAAACCGATCCTCCTGAAATAGTTAGCAGCTCTAAGTAACAATGAATGAGACCTACCGGCGCGTATTATATGATATTTGCATCCTTTCTGTTGTATTCCGATTGAGTTTTTGGCCATACATTCCACTGTTCCGTATTCTTGTAGTGATTGGGGCGCATAAGACAACATTGAACTGAAATACAAATACAATTATATTTTCATTCATTTACACCTATTCAAAACTACTTTGATTATATTATATAATTGAGTACACACAACACTAGTACTTTAACGTTTATAGAATATATTAAAAATTAAAGTAGCATTTATTCAAAACTCATAAATATTACTCTATTAATCAAATAAAAACTACTATTAAAATTGAGTAAATCTCTTAATGTATTAATCTTTTGAAGACTATTTTGCTTTGAGATAAATATTCATTTTATAATTCTTTAAAATTATTTTTTAATTAAAATAATTTAGTCACTCAAAACATATAGTACTAGTGTTGTAAATAACTAATAAGTTTATTAACGTCATACATCACTATTTGTCGATTTTAAAAAAATTGCTATTAGAGTACACTTCGCACACATAATAAGTGGGCGGATATACGACCACTGTTTGCGTGTTGGACTCAACACTACTCCCACTATTCAACCATTGATTCTGCTTATGAGTGGACACATCATTAGCCGTCCAATTGGCAGACAATACACTCGTGTGATCGCTGCCAGTGCATAGAATGACCAGGGCATTATCACTTTGGTTCACTACTTGGCACATATATGGAAAATTGGGAGGACCTATAAATAAGATTATTAAATATTAAATTAATATTTTTAAATTGAAACATATGTGGGTTTGAGTTTGGCTTAAGTTATGGTGTGACTGCAAGTTAGATTTATAAATAAACATTTTTTAATTATGTCTCATAATTCCTCCTGACCAACTTCAATCTGAACTATTTAACCAAACCAAACCAAGTTAACCAAACCTAAACCAAACCAAACAAAAGCCGATCCTCCTGAAATAGTTAGCAGCTCTAAGCAACATAATGAATGAGGCCTACCGGCGCGTATTATATGATATTTGCATCCTTTCTGTTGTATTCCGATAGAGTTTTTGGCCATACATTCCACTGTTCCGTATTCTTGTAGTGATTGGGGCGCATAAGACAACATTGAACTGAAATACAATTACAATTACAATTATATTTTCATTCATTTACACCTATTCAAAACTAATTTGATTATATTATATAATTGAGTACACACACAACACTAGTACTTTAAAGTTTATAGAATATATTAAAAATTAAAGTAGCATTTATTCAAAAACTCATAAATATTACTTTATTAATCAAATAAAAACTACTATTAAAATTGAGTATATCTCTTAATGTATTAATCTTTTGAAAACTATTTTGCTTTGAAATAAATATTCATTTTATAATTTTATAATTCTTTAAAATTATTTTTTAATTAAAATAATTTAGTCACTCAAAACATATAGTACTAGTGTTGTAAATAACTAATAAGTTTATTAACGTCATACATCACTATTTGTCGATTTTAAAAATTCTGTGCATCTATACTATAGAGTATACTTTAAGTATATACTCTGTTTAGTTAGTTATTTAAACATTTAAGCTTATATAAAACTAAATTATAAGTTGATTGACCAATGGTTAGAATGAATTTGACAATAAAATTTTATATAATACCTTTAAACTTTCACTAAAATTGTAGCTAAAGGCTATGTAATGTAATGTAAGATAAAACCTAATCTAAATATTAACTAGTAAGCTATAAATAATGGAATTATTAATAAATTATTTTGTTAATAAACTCATTTTGAGATTTACTGTATCAGTGATCTTTTAATTCATTTAACTTCTTCAAAGTACCATCGTTTTAGTGTGCAATTTAGTGTGAATGTAATTAATGTAATCAGAGTTTAATATTCATTTCGTATTCTTTCATCTCATATAATACTGTATACAAAAACAATTTATAGTTTTCAGTTATAAAACCACTTTCCCTTGTATTGTATTAATAATAAAATGTAATTAATGTAATCAGAGTTTAATATTCATTTCGTATTCTTTCATCTCATATAATACTGTATACAAAAACAATTTATAGTTTTCAGTTATAAATGGTGAAAGGGAACATAACATAATTATTATACGAAAAATTATTAATTTATATGGCCATATGTCTAAGAATTAATTTATTTACACATAAGACATTAAAATCGTATTATGTTAAATAAAGAAACTGTGGTAAGTTTAACATATGAATATTAAATGTTCAGTAACTCAACATTGACGTTTTATAGTTTCATATAAGCTATAATAATTATAGAGTAATAATTATGAACAAGGACAATTATAAGTGCAAACCTGGTTTCATTGATTTGGTTGAAATTAGTGAGTTCTGTATTGCCATCAAATCTCCATTGGAAGGACACCTGCGCCGGGTTTGCCTCCACATTGCACTCCAAGTCCACCGACTCGTGTAAAGACACTCCAAACGCAAGTCTAACATATTTTTGACAATTTTATATTTTAAATACTTTTCAATTAATATATTATTTATATATTTAAAATTAACATTATCTAATCATTATTTAGTATTATTGTGCAGTCATATAGAAACACTAGAGTTGCCATTATATCTTTTCACATTTTAATAATATTGTAAGAGCTTTGTGACAACATTATTATTATAACAAATTCTTGAAGAAAGTTAAAATTGAAAAATAATAAGTCAATTAAACAAAACAAATAGATTTGAATGGCTTTGGATGGACTCATAACAGTATAACAGTAACAGTAAGTAATGGTAACTGACGTGAATTCGGTGCCACAGACGGGTGCATATCGGATCTTCAGGTGAATGGCATTACTCAGAGCTATTCCCTGTTGGTTACTGGCCTCACACTGATAGGTCCCACTTTGACTCCGGGTCACTCTTTGCAACACCAATGACACGTTGCTTTGAATTATGCCTATTCATGAAACAATAAATAATTCATAACCAATCATCCATTCTCTCTTTCTCACTCACAGTCAATCTTACAGTTAATAGACTCAATCACTCTCAATATTTTAATATTTTAAATACTAATTATTATTGATATTTCATTTCCAGAAGACTTTTTAAAAATAAGTTTTTAAAAGTGATACTGTATCAATTTTATAAGTGAGTCGTGCATTACTACGTGAGTGCACCAAATGTTCACTCTATGTGTGTGGATGTGTGGCACATCCCTCATCCCCTTATGTCTACAATTGTCAATCGATTTCTCATACATTGAGTCAGTGCTCAGTCATACACCACACATATCATTGCATACCATACCATACCATACCTTGTTGTGGATGTAAAACGTTTCCATTGAATCGCCACAAAATGGGCGCATTTGGTCGCGGATTGGCGTCGATGTGACAGTCAAAGTATATATCATTTCCTTCCTGTAGGGACTGTAGAGATATTGTCGGAGTTCCCAATTGCAGCGATAGTTGAGGGATATCTTTACAACAAACAAAACTCTATGTGAAACTTCATTCATAATTATATCTTTTAGATACAAAGTGTTGGTCACTTTACTATAAATTACATTAATATTTCTTAATATGAGACAGGCACATACCAAAAGTGGACATGAACTCTACATTCATGAGTAGTATAATATACTGTATAGTTAGTATTGATTTCAATGCTATGCAGTCATATGTAAGCAGAGTTCATGTCTACATTTGGTATGTGCCTATCTCATATTTCAATTATCTAAATTAGAATATTATATATTTAAAATGTATGCTACATTCAAAATTAATTTTTAATGTAAATTTTTATTCACCTGAAAAAGTTCAGAGTCAAGAAATTATGGGTTATTTAAAATATAAAAATATTTTTTTATTTTTAATTATCTAACTTACTGGTAAGTATAGTAAAATTATTACTACCGTATTAGATCAGAACTGCTATCAAACCTTCATAATCTTTAAATAAATAAACATTTTAAGAAATAAATACAATTCTAGTTTTGGTACACCTTATACCAGGGATATAATGATAGCAAAAAGTTTTAACAAGAAAAAGAATAAATCAAAAGTGTTAATAAAAAGTTGAGCCATTCTTTGCACAAACTTATCATACAATAAGTTATTGATTTGTTGTACAAAAGGAAACTCAAGTCATAGTCGATTGCATTCATTCTCTACTGCCTTCGACTCTGTTTTATAATAATATACTCTTTATTAACAATCAATTGCTATCACACAACAAATCTTAAAATTATGATCAATACTACAACTCTATTATCTTTTGCGAAAGAATTGCATTCGTCTTCTCTCCAGCCTTTGTATCGATTGCAGTAACTATTGATAAGAGTCTTAAACATACTTTACTTCTAATAGTGTACTCTTCCTACGGTTAGGCTATATTCATGCATTGTGCAGAGTATGCATACTATTGGTACTGTTTGTCAATATACAGTATCTGTCATTTAATTATAACAACACATTTTATTTAAATATTAATTATAAAATTAGATATAAACTAGTAGACTTTCTATATTTATAATAATAATCGCAAAAAAAACAATAATTCCATTTAATAGTTTATAATAAAAATGATAAGTTAATTTTAATAAGAATTAAGTTATTGTCTAAATATTTATACCATAAATGCAAAGAAAAATGCAAATATAGATATAATGATATTTGAAAATTATAAATAAAAACATGTCAATTGTGTTATTGTATGTCATTATATGTCCACTCAATGGTTACATACATTGGATATCAAGTTTGAGTTCATCAGAAACGGATGAATCGACGATTTTACTATTCTCGGCCATACATGTGAGGAGAGCACCGTTATGTGCGTGCTTTAGGGTCACTGTCAGTGATGTGGATGTCTGTAATTCTCCTGAGTGGCCGGGTATGCAAGATAAGGTCAACTTATAAGAATGTGTTGGCTTTCTTCAACAATAAGGTCAGACAAACCATTGAGAGGAGTGTTATGTCGGGTGCCATCAAATATCCAATAAAGGATAGCTTTGGGTCGGGAGCCAAATGTATTGCACTCAAAGATTGCCTCCCTGTCCGCCACTAGAATCGGTGTCAATTGAGTTATTCTCACTTCTGTTGGCTTTACTGTTTATACAATTCAAATCATTTTCATTAATAAATTATACAATATATACAATCAGTGTATTACAATGTATTACAATGTATCATATGAAGAGTTATTCAAAGAAAGGGAGTAAACATTACTATAAGGATAGCACACAAACTGTACAGTAAACCATAGGGCCAGGACATGGCATAGGCTTAGCGTTAAAATGTGTTTTGTGCAAAATTTTATAGTTTTTACAGTTATAGCTAAACTCTACTCTCTTTCTTTGAATAACTCCTCATATAATATACAGCATACTGTAGATAAGACTGTGTGCAGTACAGTATGTATAGTCTTTATAATCGATCTATTGGGGTACTGTATTTAAATTTAGATTCTAAATATCATAGATATTTTGAAAGCTCTCACAAAAATTAAAAACATGATAACCATAATAGTATATATCATATTGTATTGTTGTATGTGGAGTTGATTAGAAATTTTAAAATATTTTATTTATATTATATTCCTATTGGATTGTACAGTAAGTAAATTGACATAATTACATAATTAAAGATTTGACTATATTTACTATACAATACTGTACTTTACAGTACACACAAACTCACAAACTAATGTTTTAATAACATTAGTGAAAAGCAAATGCAATGTATGATTGAACTCACAATTGAGGTCTAATGTAATGGATGTGGAAGAAGGAACAGTTATGTTGTTATTAATTGCCTGACACGTGAAAATGGACAGTAAGTGATGGCGAGCCAGAGAAGTGATGGTCAACTGGTTTGTGGTCACTATTAATGAATATGTGGTAAACAAGTGTCATGACGATCAACATCTTTAGTTTATACTGTATTTTCTATTCATAATAATAATTATTGACTAACTTTTAGCCATAAAGAGTCACAACAAATGAAATAATGATTGAATTGACAGTAAAGTATGATTGTAACATTGGCACCAGAAATGCACACATATTACAGTACTGTATAATCTAATTCCTGTAAGATACTAACTCTGATACTAATTTGTTGTTATACAGTAATACGTTAATGCATTATAAAGGAAATAATTTTTTAATTTTTCATTAATAATGAACAACTGATATCTGTTTTGAATATTTCTATTATTCTATTAAACAAAGTAATCAATTAAAATATACCGTCTTTTTCATTGTATTCAAACGTATCATCAATTATTGAATAGTCTCTCCACCAGCTCAGGGAGGGTCGAGGTTTACCTGTAATTTGTTAATTGTAATCTCACAACATTTCTATACTTCAATTGATTATGACTATGATTAGCATTTTTACAAATTAATTGCAGGCAATCAATATGATGCGGGTTTACCTCCATTTGTTGTGCAAATCAATTTCAAAGGGTCGCCTTCATTGTAGGGACCAATAAGTCCTTTGAGTTCATTGCCGTCCATATCAACGATTAGTGGCTCTTCCGGTGGAACTGTAATCAGTGGTCATATCAATCAATACTTCAAATATACTGACAATTCATTCATTCGCTTCTTATTTCACAAATACGTTTTCAGTTCATTGTTTATCACATTTCTATCTTTCATCAAATGTCACAAATATTTAAGATGACATTTGATATATTATACAAAACTTTTATTTTTATGACATTCTTTCACGAGATTTTAAAATCATTTGAAAACACATAACATTTCCCTTTCTTAATGGTTTGGTAACTGTGTTATATTTCCCAGTACCCTAATATTACATTTAAATGCATTTTGTCTGTTTCATGTTTATAAATTATAATCGACAATTTAAAATTATTTTAAATATATAATATTGAATATATACTGTACTATAAATTCTATACAGTATTACAATAACAAATAATATACAAAATTATTAATATGTATATACGGTAGAATATAAATATAACAAAACGATTCATCAATAATAACATTGAAAATTAAATTTTAAAAACCTAAATAATTAAACAGTATTAATATAAACAAAATCATCGTAAACATCGATAATATATAAATTATATTAATTGCTTATGGCCTTTTTAGACACATTGTAATGTATACGGTATATGAGCACAAATTCTATAAACGTATGGTTTGATAGAGGGGTAGAGGGGTATTGGGTGATGGATAGTGAAAACTCGTGCCAAAACTCACCGATCACTTTGAGTGATATGACTGTATTGACAGTCCGGGCTCTCTTGAAGTCGACGCGACATCGATAGTCTCCCGCATCCATCACTCGGATGGGGTCGATCTGCAGGAATGCCGGCCGGTTGTGCAGATTAAAGTAGGCCCGACCTAATACACCATACCAAACATATTATCAATTATTCAAAATTTTGTACATAATTTATATTATAGTAAGGAATTATACTCTCAATTTATTTTACCGGTAATTCAAAATATTTAAGATTAAATAAAAATCATTGTCAATTTATTGACTCAATAAATTCACTTTAAATCTATTTACAAATTTTAAAAGTACATGTAATGAATAAAATGATATAATTTATAATAAGATAAAATGATACCCTACCGTCCAATAGAGCTGAGGTGAGAGTACGGGCCTGTTCCAGGTTACCTATAGGGTATAAACATTATTGAGCAGTTTATTTAACAAGGTTTATCACATTTGTTGTTTATCTCATATGTGGTTTAGAAGTCTATAATGATCAGTGATCTATACCTGTAGTATAGAGTAATTATTAACATAGTTTTCAAAATATGTCAACTATCAGGGACAACACTCTGAAAATTATAACATTAGTTAGTATAAAGATTAATTATATAAATTATATCATATACTGTACTTATGAAAGTTATGTACTTGCTAATTGATCTTTATAAACCAAGCTAATTGTTATACAGTAGACTTATAAATATTATATCTCAGTAATATCAATAAATGATACCCATGATTGGTATTTGAAATAAAATTGATTTAATAAATGTTTAATTTGACATGTACCAGTAGAAACAAGTAGAAAGAATAAGCAAGGACGTGCAATTACTGGAATACTGGAATAGAATATTATGAACTTGAACATACCGTACTGTCCTTGCAATACAGTGTACGGTATATTGAATTAAAGGGTTGAATGAATTGCGAGCCATAGAGACGTAATGGAGACATGAATGTTGTTTTGCTCTCAAATCTCACATAAAGTTATGACATATTTATGTTTATTGCTTTTGCGACTCATATTATAGTTAAGCCGTTAATACTCTTTTGCCTGACGTTCCCAACAACTGAATACCAGTAGAGGATAAACAGCTCAAAGTTTATAAGAATTTTCTCTATTTATTGTATTTTATTTAAGACAACCATATATTCAGTATTATATTGTGTATAAAATAACATAATCTTTGAATTACATTCTGTCCAATAATTCCGTTGATAAACATTAATATTAATAAATGTATTCAATGTATGCGAAAGTCAGATAATGCTTTAAAACCATTTATTATTTATAGTATCTAATGTTATCAAAGTTAATTATTCACACTATTACTGCAGTCTCAATTTTTATTTAAGTCAAATATTATATATATTAACTATTAAAAGTAACTATTACTTAATGTTTACTTTAAATGTTTAACCAATGTTATCAACTATGAACTCGTTCAAAAGAGATTAAAATCAGAGTATTTAATTGACAATACCTATATTAATATTGTAGGTCATTAAAATTATGAATTAAAATTTACAATTCTATATAATTGTTACAATTTAAAAATCAGATTTAAAAAAATTAAACTTTTGATTGAAAAAAGCTTGACTACAAACTCAAAAAATCTAATATTTTGTTAGAAGTTTTAAATAAAACGAAAATGAATTGGAGTTGAGATTGAGTTTGAAATAAAGAGACGACAAGAGATTGTGGGCGAAAAAGAGATGAACACAAATAGTGTCGATACCGGAAGGACCAGAGATTGAGGCAATAGCAGGAAAGGCAGCTGTAGGTGATATATAAACCCAAACATCATTATAGACACACTACCAGAGTGACCAGATCCCAAGTATTTGACTTGACTTTCAAGTATTTGGGGTGTTTGTCAAGTGACAATGCAAGGGGTAATACTTGACATTTTAATGTCAAGTATTGTATTTTAAATAAATTATTAATGAAATTATATAAAATCGCGACCAATTAGCAAAATAACATGAAGGTTATTGTAATATTCTTATATTAAATATTAATTTTATAAATAACTAGAAAAACATAGGATGTCAGGATTTGTTGTTAGTTCTATTAATTTTGACAATAATAAAGTATAAAGAAATAGCCTCTATTGTCAAGATTAATACTTGTAATTAATATGACAAGTATTGGTGCTTAAAATAAAATAACAATTAATAATAAATTTTAAATTGGGAAAATGGGACGAATATTTTTCAAATTAGTTTAAATTTTAGATTTAATTTCATAAGTTTAGTTGTTTAGTTTAAAACATTTTTAATAACTTAATTGAGCATAATTTTAATTTATTGTTATATTATAACTATTATAAAAGCATGGTTTAATTGTAATTTTCAAAAAAAATTGTCAAGTATTTGTTAAGTATTTTTTGAAGAATTTATTAGAAAATACAAGTATTTTTAATTTTTGATCTGGTCACACTGCACACGACTAGCAACTAATGATAATCCCATCACTTACTCGCATATAATACAACTCTTTTGAAGGGATGAAAAATATTCATTCATATGCTTTCATTGAAACCATGTCAATGTTGTCACATATTTTCAATATATATATCTTACCTGCTACTACAGCATACAAAACTAGAGGACATTAACATTTCAAAAAATAAAATCCTGAACTACACGTGTTTATTCCTGTATCATATAATTAGTTTAAAATATAACCCTTAATTGTTTACACTAGTAAATTATTGTGCAATACACCAACATTATTTGTTCTTAAAATAAAACATGCAAAATAGTAAAGTGTATTGTGCAATATGTATCCAAACTATTTTCCCCTCTTTTGAATACACTTGACTATTTTATTCTAGGACCTAGATAACAAGGTTAACATAAGCACATTGATGTAAAAATTATAAATATTCTTAATTCGTAAAAAGCATTTAATTTTTGTTGATGTCAGCCGAGATTATTACGGTCGGGATTTTGGTTTTTGAAGATTTAACTCAATTAATTACCTTCACGTTAATTATGATTTCTATAATATTCTATATTTTGAATGTTGTCAATGAATTAAGAATGTCTTACCCCTTCTGGCGTCCAGTGTATAAATTGGTGCCAACTATCATAGAAATCCAAATTTATATTAAGTATTAGTTTAATTTTAGACTCTACATTTTATATACATTATTAATTTTAAAAATATCCATACTTTTTATAAAATAAAATATTTATTATCTATATTATTTATTTAAAAAATGATATACAATTTCTGAATGCATACAACGGTTACATTAACAGTGAAGGTCGATAACTTAGTTTTAAACAATCATTAGTGACATATGACATACCTGTTCATCTTTGTACCACAGAATTAATACCACCTGATCATCCAGAGTTGGTGGTGTTATATCACAGGGAAGGGCTACCTATTCAAACAGTAAACAAAAAATGGTTTCAATTGTTTAATTATTATTATTATTGTTTACAGTCAGATCAAGCAGATCATAACATTAAGTATAGAAATATCTATTTGCATCTTATAGAAATTTTGGTTTAACTTATACGTATTCTTTACAGTAATTCAATCTAAGATATCATTAATTTAATACAATCAAGCTAGTGTTGCATACTATCTATATATCATTTATACAGTATAAAACAATTAAAAGTTGCATATATTGATAGAATAAAATACCTGAACATTGTAAAATAGAAATCAGAGTTGAAATATTTATTTTTTTAAAATCTTAAGGTGTCGAACAATTACTTGATTATATAAACCATTTCTGAACATACCTTTCCACGAACCACTGCCGTGTACAAAATTGACGCTAAAAATAAATAAATATTTATATTAATAAATTTGTATTTCAAAAAATTGAGTTCTTAAAACAATAATTAATTTTAATTTCAATTAATTGATAAAACATTAATAATAATTCATTCATTGTTTTCAATATTATTGAGTTTGTAAATTCCCCATAAAATACTAGTATTCCCTACTTGTCCTTAATTAATCATTTTGTTAAGCATTTTATTTACTCGACGGCGAATAGAAAATGAAAATATAAAAAATATATAGGTTTAGAGTTTAGAGTTTAGAGTTTAGAGTTTAGAGTTTAGATTGTTACAACCAGTGAATGCTGGCGCCTTAAATCATTTGAATTTATTCAGACATAATTGATAATGCAACTATAGATCATCAGCAGATAATGTATTTTATAGTCAAAATATCATTGAAATTTTTTATGTTTTTATAATCACTTGTTAACATTAAAACTTAAGTGAAAAACAGATATTAATTTTTAAGATTTTAAGAAAGCCAAAACCTTATGACTTAATGTATTTTTTCGTGTAGTTATAAGGTTTTGTGTATTAACTCAGTATTGAAATACTACAACTTATGATTTCAAATTAAAATATTATAACATTAAAACATTAAAATAAAATACGTGAACTGTAAATCTCTCATTCACTTTCTAAAGTCACAAAATTTATGAGCCAACATTTTTGGTTCATTTGAAAATTACTGTATAATATACGTGTGATGAAATTTAGCCAGCCAAGCTAGCAAGCCAATTTTAGAACTGTAACTTATAACAGTACATATGGATATTTGTATATTTTTGCGTTTCTAGTTTTTTTTATCAAAAAGAAAAAACTCGATGGATTTTAAACTATAGATACAAAATACTTTGTACAGTATATTTATAAAATAAATGAGTATAAATTTTAAAAATATTTTTAAATTGTTTGAATTTTACCACTATTAAACTGTTTACATAAATCCTATAGAATATACTGTATTATATATTTTTGATACATAATACTGTCTACACCATTTTATACCATTTAATTAAAATGTGTTAGTTGCCAACACTTTTCACAATTTAAATTTCTAAATTATTTTCATTAATTTCTGAATACATCGATTTTATAATAATTAATAAAGTCTTACATATTAACTTGACTATATTAATAACAATAAAGGTAAAATACATAATAGAAATAGTTTTGTTTGAGTTGATTACAGCAATCACAACAAATTGATCCTTTCTAAATAATAGTCAAATAAATATGTGTCAGCCCTTACATGCACCACCATATGTTACCACAATGGGAGTGGGATGTGAGGGATGTGTCATACTTTGCAATCGAAACTCCAGGCTATCTTGTAATCGGTTTTTACTAAACAATGAACTCATATGACATACTGTACTATACTATACTGTACTGAATAGAGTTTGCAGTCATTTGCCAAAATAAGGTTTGTCCAAAAAACATTTGCTTACTATTTATTATCCATACTTTTTGAATTAGTTTTGGTTATTTTAATTTGAAGTTTGGTTTGGTTAGGTAAGGTTAGGTTAGGTTAAATTAGGTTAAATTAGGTTAGTTTAGATTAAATTTGTAGTCAACACAGTATGTAGTCAATAATAGAATTAATACTGTTAATTTGTTTTAAAATACACATTTTATAAATTCCTAGTTAAAAAATTGTTTTTGAAAAACAATAATTTTATTTAATAATTGTTATGTTTTACAGTTTCTGTTATTAATACTTGTATTTGTTTCAGACGTCCGCACAGAATATCAACAGTAGTTGAGTGCACGTCGTCTAAAATTAACAATAAATCAAATTATATTGTATAATAGCTATTAGTTATTATATGTGATTAGTTATTACGTATGATTGTTATAAATTTCGGGCTTAATTTAATATTTTTAATGTTTAACCAAATTACGGAAATTAAAATAATGAGTTTAATTTGCAAATACAGAATAAAATATTTAAAAAAATAAGATAGCTAAAATGGAGTCAAAATGTTTTTAGTATTTTTTGTCATCTTTGTTCTTTATTATGTTTTTCCATAAAAATTACTCAAATTCTAATTAAAAGAGAAAAATATAAGATTTTTTAAAAATTCTTTTATTTTTTCCTTTAGATATTCAAGTATATCGATATAACTTATTAAATATTATGCTCATAAAAAATTTAATAAACTTTAAAAAATTAAAATAAGTTGTGGAGATCTCTGTAAAAATGGATTGTTACAAATTATATGAAAGAATACCACAATTCATAAACATATAGTAAAACAAAACCCTAACTGTCCCTTTAAAATTTTGGTAAAGGAATTAATCAAAAAGACAACAGGGTGTTTAATTGAAGAGTATAGATATAAACAGGCATTTGCATTTATTGTATCATTCGAAATATTTAGTCGTATTTGAAAATGGTAAATTAAATATTGATAATGAACATAGAATTAAAAATTAATAATTGGATAAAACTCGATTGCAAAATCATTGGAAATTATAACTTAAATAAGTATTAATTGATATAATATTGCAGTGCGAATAAGGATTAAATCAATTGTTGGAACATTTGTTGTTTGGTTTGAATTATTAAAAAAGAGCAAAAACTGCAAAATTCTAGACGACTTGAGCTAACGACAGAAGTTGGGAGAGAGAGAGAGAGAGAGAGAGAGAGAGAGAGAACAAAGTATTAAAGAGATAAGAAGTGTTGCGAAGACACGTGTTGTTAATGATCTGCATTTGAAATTTAAATTGTCTGCAAATCTTTGTTAGATTTGTAATCGATTTCCACTCCTGTGTCCCATTATATTGGCCTCACTTTTAGGCTTAGCTCTCAATCAATGAATCTCTACTCCACTCCATTCAATACTATTTGATGGTTGAGAACAGATTGGAAAACAAAAAATCACAAAATGTGATGACTATTGCAAACATAGCATTCATTGATTGCTTTCAAATTGTTGCAAGAAGTGTCGATTGCAAAGTACAAATTAAAATGCATTTTGTTTCTCAATATCATTGCACAACACATCTTATTTGTAACTTTGTTTAAATAGTCATTAATTTAATTAAACTGTAAAGTGTCTCAATATTTACAGCATTTACAATTAGTGAACATTTTAAAAACTTAAAGATCAAATACTCAATACTAATTATGTTTAATTAATAAATTGTAATGAACTGTATGTAGTAATTTTATACCATATATCTAGATTTTGAAGAAATTATGATAATAAATATGATATGAATATGATATGAATATCTGTATATTTCATAGAATAGGAAAAGCAATTCAAAATGAGTGCCATTTTTGGTTCAAATGAAAAGATATTTTGTTGTCTTCTGTGAGGGAGTCTCTCAATAAGAATCGATTGAATCAATGTAAGCATAGGTGAGGGAGAGTGCAGTCCTAGCACTGCACTGCACGCACACAACACACACTCCAACAAAATCTCAACAAACTGTGGTACCGGTGCTCACAAAGTGTTCATATCGTACAGATCCCTCATATCTCACACCTGCCCTCATACGCCGTTCTCCTTTGCATGTGAATTGTCTGTATTTCATAGATATATCTCTGTCTGTCTTTTCTCAATATCACAGTTGCAATGAAAAGTCCATTTTTATTGATTGTCAGATCATTCATTCATTTCAACATTTATTCTCAACTTTATATTACACTAAATTTTATCAAATTACAACCAAATTAAAAATGTCTTGATACATTATATCAATATTTAATTAAAAATTGAATTATTTTGTGGTTACTTGGGCAAATACAAAATTTCATTAGATTCACAAGAAACTAATCAAAACAAATGTTTTAATTCTCTACTGAAACTATGCTTAATATCAATATTTAAAATAGTAATATTTTATAAAACAAACTTAAACTATCATAGTTTAAACCAGTTCATTATAATTTAGATTGTAAACTTAGATTATATACTAAGCAATAACTCACCCCTTAAATGCCTCTTTATAACAATACACATAAATATAAACCCTATAATTAAGACTCAAAATATGAAAACGAATAAAACTAATCCAATTCGTGAGTTATATAATACAATAATACAATACTGTTGGCATATGGATATATCATTGATTAATCATATAACCACATAGTATTATTGTTTTTAAACCGTATTATTAACATATTTATTTAGAATTTATTTTAAAAATAATTTATTTTTAACTGTAAATCCTAATAATAAAAATTATTATTATATATTCTAACTCCAAGTGTGTGTGTGTGTGTGTGTGTGTGTGTGAGTGTGAGAGAGAGGTGAATAGTGTGAATTGAGCCGTCTTTTAGTGATAAGGTATGTCTTATTATGTGTCGTACAGATTGTAGTGAATTTATGGCACTTTCCTTATTTCTTGTGATGTATGGATGGCATGAATGTATGGATTGGAGCAAAGTTTGGAGGCATTTATGCATTTGATTCAATGTTTGGCATGTATTGCAACGCATATAACATAGAGATTGAAATGAGATAACTATTTGCTTGTTATAAGTGATGTGTGCAAATAAATACAATGTAAGTTACTATGAAAGTAAGTTGCATCTCATAGCTCACACTTGACTCTAAATTGTATTCACCATTTGAAATGATAAAAAGTGTTAACATTTAGTTAGTATATTTTATTAAAATTTTATATTGATTTAATTAAAAGATTCAAAGATTGTTTAATTTATTTTTAAATAGTTAAAATATCTTAGATGTTTTAGTCAATTAAAATACGATAATCCATGTACAGTATTTATTAATTTAAATTAAATATTTAATGGGAAAATAAATATTACTAACTATAATTATCTAATCACAATTATTCTATTTTATACATAATATAATTTTCTATGAAGATATTTTAGTACTCACTAAATATTTAAATCTGTATACTCGTTTTATTAACAAATAACTTTTAATTGTATAATTTATATTATAGTTATTTTATAATCATTTTCTATATAGACATATCGTTTACTGTACAATACTGTACAATAATGTATATTACTGTACTCGTTAGTGATTAGACAAATAATTCTTATATGACATGATGGAAAGATGATTGTTAATATTTGTGTTTTTATAAATGTATATAAAAGTAGTGTTTATTCATTCAAATTTATAAAATTTTATTGATACCTATTCTCATCATATAATTTATGTAACTTACAGTACAGTATAGAAAGTTTTATAGGAATAAGTCATAATGCATTTTTATGCTACGATTATCATTCATTTTTATTAACTTTCCATTTTACTTTTAGTTATTTTTATTTACATATTATAACATTACATAACAAACAGTTATACAGTTATGACGAGTTTGTACTGTAAATAAGAAATGATGGGTTCATGGATGCCTCGCAGGCATATACTGTTCAGATAACTGTGTCTCACATTTTTCTAATGCAAATGTCACTCAAATACATTATTACCATAGTTTGGCTTTTCTTAGGGGCAATTCAATTTAGTACAGTATGTATGAAAACTTTACCTAAAGAGAGAGCCCACCCCTACTAAATCCCTCTTTCGTTGGACGTATACATTATGTAAGCGCATACTCGTTCACCTCTTCCCTCATCCCACGAGAACGTAGTTATTGAATGAGCCCTTAATTGTGTCATACATTTGTACTCTTAGTGTAACAAATTATAACCGCATGTATGATACGGTATCATTGATACCACACAAATTGATCCTATTTTCATTATTAGGGCCCATTAGTATTAAGTGCAAACAAACAATTACCAATTTCAACATATTTTAGTGATACTTAAATTACTACAAGTCTATATTATTTTCAAATATAAATAACTATTTAAATATTGAGTTCACTTTTTACTTATTAAACTAAAAATAAGAGTAACAATAAACACTTCTAAACTGTGCCAAACAAGTAAAATTGTACCGGATTATCTTAAACTAGTAACTATAAAAGCTGAATACATTTCAAATGTATATAAAAAATACTTTATAATCATATTTTAAAATCAAATTTGGGGTTAATACTATAAAAATGACAATTAACCACGGACACAGGTTTGTGAACACCCGTTGTGATTTAATCATTTAATGTCAGCTAATTGAATAAAAACAAACATTAATAATTTTAATATTTTAAATAAAAATATTTACAGTATGTCTAGTTTTAAAGAGATAAATCTAGTTATATCTAAAAGGAAACTGGTCACTTTGAGTACATATAGCCATGTGGTATCAAAATTGATTAGCGAATACACTGTACATTATTATAGCATTAGTAATGAGTTTAATAGAAAATGTGAACATATTTATTTGATATTTAAAATACTTAGATAATTATGAAGCAATGTGCTAATTATAGTGTTTGGCAATAGATGGGAAGCTATGTTGTAGTATTTATACATATGATTGCATTGAATGGGGATATACTCTACAGTGAATAGCTCTAGAGTGTAAGCATTGCTGTATTTGGTGTTGTGTATTGTATATACTATACTGTACTGTATGTACTGTACTATACAGTAGTATTTGGTGTATAGTTAGGTAATCAATAACGATATAACGAAATAATGTAATAAAGGTTTAGAGTAAGAGTGAGTCGAATGAAAGTTTCAAACAAATACTGTTCTCCTATTCTCCTATTGTTAGGCCAATGAAAGCAAAAGCAGTGAAACTTGTATTACAGTTATTGTATGCCATGTATGGCTTGTAATTGTAAGTGAGAGCCAAACCAATTAATTATTACTAGAGTATGAGTTGAGTCTAAATCTTAGAAAGGCTTAGAAAATCATTTTGTTTAGACAACAAATTACTTTAGATTATCGATTATTTCATACATTTTTTCATTTTAACACATTTTCTTCAAAATAATAAATTCAAATATAAATTGAAAAATTCTCGTCTTTATTGTAAATAAAGCATTAAAATATTATGTCATGTGAAGTACAGTATTATAAGTGCTTGGAGTATAATAGGATTACATAACGAACATCTCTGCATTTCTTATGTTTGCAATAATGTTGGCACATGTATTTTGTCCAATATAGTGCTACCTTCCCTAAATTATAATTAAAATTAAGTGAATTTTACAAGTTTAGTCACCATTTTCACTGAGAGGACTACACATTCACCTCATGAGATCTTCGGGACCACTGTTTTCATGTGTCAATAGAGGACAATCGTCCAAAGAGGACAGTTGGTTGCTCTAGTTTTAGCTTACATACAAAGTATCTATACTAAAATACATCTTACATATAATTATTATCTTTAAGGTTCAGTGAAAGTTTCAAAGGTATTGGTGGATCACATATTATATTTTAACCCGGTTTATTTTGAATGATTGGAGTACAACCTACTTGGTTGAGGTCTTTATGTATTATGATATAATAATGATGATAATAATTATGTGAAATTACAATAATATCAATAACTTAAATAATTTAGTAATACTTAGTTATGAAATTATTTATTACAAAAACGCAAATGTTTGCAGTTATTTATTTAATATAATATAAAACATATTTTATAACTTGTTTTAAAGTTTAATATGATTCTCAGTTGTAATTAAATAAATTACTAAGAATTAATACAGGTAAGTTAGATATAATCAATATAAATAATGTGTGAGTATATTTGGTTAGTTTATAGTAATATATGCAAACAGGGTAAAATTGATTAGAAAACAAATTATACATGTTCAGTACAATACAGTATTACAATAATATGTGATGGCATGTGAAGTCGTCAGAGCTCTAAAGGATTTCATAAGAAATGTGTATAAAAATGACATTAAATAAGAAACGAATTCTCAAATGTGATGCCATTCTGTATATAAGGGTATATAAAGTCATTATTAATGTTATAAAGAAAAGCATCCTTACGTTAGGTTAGAATAAATGACTTTTATTTCTTTTGATATACACTACAGTTGCTGTAATATGTTATAGTATTAGACAAACACAAACAGCTACTAAAGTCTGGTCTCACAAATACAAGAGTAAAAGTTTTTTTGGTCAATAATTCTGAAAAAGGCATGAAATGAAGAGAATAGCAGAATAGCATAGAATAACATATCATATCATATAATACTATAACGTATAATATAATGCAAAATTATTTGCCATCGGAGGCACGTTTGCCATACAACTGAACGTGATTATCATAAAACATACACAACCATAACATATATCCTAACCTTATATTAATATTATTAAATATATATCGCACTCAACAAACATATCGACACAATAAACTCCCTGTCCATACAATCATCCCTCCAAACACACATAACAAAGTCACCTTTCATTGCATTTTCATAATTAAAACTTATTTATAATTACCTTATTTGTCCAGTACAAATATCTATTATTTCACATCAATTTGATCTTAAATTCAGTGCACTGTTCACTCATTAATAAAGGCAACTTTACAGATATAAATATACTCTCTCTCTCTCTCTCTCTCTCTCTCTCTCTCACACACACACACATTCACTCAGTTCCCGATCTAATTTATATATTTTACATAAAATTCTTATATTTCATAACCAATATTAAAAATAAAAGAAATTACTAATTCTGCTATTCTCTTCATTTGATGCCTTTTTCAGAATTATTGACCAAAAAAACTTTTACTCTTGTATTTGTGTGTGTGTGTGTGTTGTCTGTCTGTCTGTCTGTCTGTCTGTCTGTCTGTCTTTTTAAAATATTCAACTCCTCACAAAAGTAGCATTGGTATCAATTTAAACAATTTAACACAATATTGAATATTAATTATAAAAGAAAATATTAAATTGTCAGTAATATTGTCTGCAATATAATTAAATATTTTGCTGTAACAATGCGTTTATTAAATAAATTTTGAAACTAAAATTACAATTATTGTTTAACATAATGCATTAACGTAACTCTATAATACAGTCTATCAAACCTAACATTATTGTGAAAATTAATAAACTGACCAAACTGTTGTAAATTCTAATTAAATCTAATTAGATCATAAATAAGATATGGTGTGAATTATCTATTTTAAATTATAAAGAATACTATGAAACACAGTCTACGTATAAAGAATAAATTGTATTTCATTATAATATGTAACATCATACAGTATAAGTTATACTAGTACATAATATATTATTATCTCTTTAAGGTATAATACTATAAATATAACCATAAATTCAATTTTAAAATAACTAATATTTTAGTAGAAATTAATCTGATTTATTTTATTTATTAACATTAATTCATTATAAACTCCTTATTGAATTCATTCATTGTATTATATTTATAGCATATCTCAAATAGTTGTGAGTAATTTCTTTTATTTTTAATATTGGTTATGAAATATAAGAATTTTATGTAAAATATATAAATTAGATCGGGAACTGAGTGAATGTGTGTGTGTGTGAGAGAGAGAGAGATATGAAATATGAGGTCTCATTTGAAATTCATGGAAATTGTAGACAAAGTACATGAATGGAGTGCACATCCATACATCCATACATACAGCCATTCATTAATTCATCCAACCATTCAGATAGTATTGACCGCATTTGAGTCATAACTGCATTACATATAACTTTTGTCTTGAATTATCGCAAGACTTATAGGACTTATAATATTTTGATTGATAAAACTGATGAACGGCTTTCTCTCAGTCATCACTTCAATACAGTCCTGATTATACTCTTTGAATATAAGCATTAATTGTCGTAAAGACTCACAACAATGACAATTGAGTGCTATTGAAGTGTTGAGTCAACACATCGATAGCATAACTATTGATAGGATAAGCAATTTTGAAGTTAACACCATTCATTCATCATTTATAGTCCTAGTAATCAAAAGGTATTGATCATAAGACTTCATGTGACGAGTTAACGACAAATATTCATAAAATGATTTAAAATAATTATGAATGCAATTGGAAAACCAAAGGATTAATAATAAAATTATTTAATAAGTTCTTCATTTCTATAAAGAGTAAATTTAATAAAGATAAAAATTCTAGATAATTTTAATAAAAGTACAAACAGATACAAGGTAATTAAAAGCTTCTTGTTATAAATAATTATAAGTTATTTTATCACTTAAAACAATTCTTTTATTATATTAAGACTTTTGTGTTTCAATACTTTATTAATTATCAGTGAATATTCTTTTATTAAATAAAGTAAATATTATTGCTCAAGTTATAAAAAATACATTTTCAAATGTTGTCGATCATATATTGTAGATATTATATTATAATTAACCGTATATGCTGTATAATTTTAATATGTATTTGATATTAATATGATATTATGATATTGATATAAAGAAATGTGTGCATATTTGCAAATAGTTTAAATACAATACTGTTTTTGAGTTAATTTTCAAGTATTCAAGTTTTTCGATCCGGTCACTCTATTAGTAGTTAACGACAAATATTCATAAAATGATTTAAAATAATTATGAATGCAATTGGAAAACCAAAGGATTAATAATAAAATTATTTAATAAGTTCTTCATTTCTATAAAGAGTAAATTTAATAAAGATAAAAATTCTAGATAATTTTAATAAAAGTACAAACAGATACAAGGTAATTAAAAGCTTCTTGTTATAAATAATTATAAGTTATTTTTAAAAATGAGAGGTATATATGATTGTACCGGTATAACTCGTTTTAAACTACTTTTTTATTTTTGCGATTAAAACTTAATGAGAAATAGATTAATAATTAAATGTTTGTTATTATATATTCATAACAGAGTAATCCCTTAGCCAACACATTTGTTGGTTGGAATTCAAATTTGAATTTATATAAAAAATTGTACACAGAGAAATTTTTTTGACAATACAATGGCAAAAATGTGGATTACTACAAAATTTGGCATGAGAGGTATATATGATTGTACCGGTATAACTCGTTTTAAACTACTTTTTTATTTTTGCGATTAAAACTTAATGAGAAATAGATTAATAATTAAATGTTTGTTATTATATATTCATAACAGAGTAATCCCTTAGCCAACACATTTGTTGGTTGGAATTCAAATTTGAATTTATATAAACAATTGTACACAGAGAGAAAAATTTTGACCACACATATGGTCCTTTTTAAAATAATATTTCTGAAAAAATATATTATTTTATTTTAATATTTAATAAAATAAAATAATTTTTATTAAAAAGGGTATATAAGGATATCCCTTTTCAACAAAAATTAAAGGAAATGCAATAAATAACGGAAACAAATAAAAGGATACTTCTGGCCATTACTGACCATTGTTGACCACTACTGACCATTGTTGACAACTACAGATCTTTGATACACCCAATTGACCTTTATAGCCAAATTTTGTAGTAATCCACATTTTTGCCATTGTATTGTCAAAAAAATTTCTCTGTGTACAATTTTTTATATAAATTCAAGTTTGAATTCCAACCGACAAATGTGTTGGCTAAGGTATTACTCTGATTCATAACTTAGGGTCATTTATATTTAAGAAAGTCTAACAAGTATTAGATAAACAGTTTGACAAAACCCTTTGGACTCGATTTCTTAATATTACTATATGTTAGAGTTGAGCTAGATCAATATAAAATTTTTGAGAAACATGGTTTTATTGCACAAATATGTTAATATGCCCTATTTGTGCCTGCTCAAAAGGGGCCGGGATGAGGAACGGGTCATCGAGATCTCAAAAACTATAAGTGATAATCGAATTCTGATTTTTGGAAATGAACGAGATCATTTCTAAAAAAAGTAATTTCTGGATTTCTCGAAATTTTACTTGGTTGATTTTTAAAAATTCCCTAAATGTCAAAAATTGATATTTTATAATGTATTTATCTCAGAAATGGGTGAATGTATCGGGGTATTCTCAACTGTGTTTGAATGATCCTTCGAAATACTAAAAATTATCTTCTGGCACCTGCACTGTGCCTTACCTGCACCTGCACATACAGAAAGCTCACTATTCTAGAAACAAATATTCTCTATGTATTTTGATTATACAGGTAAAGGTGTGAAACAATAATAACGTTTTAAATAAGTGGCATATAAAATACATAGAGCATATTTATTTCAAAAATAAAGAGCTTGCTGTAAGGATAAAAGTGTAGGTGCCAGCAGATTATTTTTAATAGTATGAAAGATCATTCTAACCCTGCTGAGATGACCCCAATACATTAATCCATTGCTAAGATAAACACATTTAAAAATGTCAATTTTTGATATTTAAGGAATTTTTAAAAATCAACGAAGTAAAATTTCGAGAAATCCAGAAATTACTTTTTTAGAAATGACCTCGCTCATCATTTCCAAAAATCAGAATTCGATTATCACTTAGTTTTTGAGATCTCGATGACCCGTTCCCCATCCCGGCCCCTTTTGAGCAGACATAAATAGGACATATTAGCATATTGGTGCAATAAAACCATGTTTCTAAAAAATTTATATTGATCTAGCTCAACTCTAACATATAGTAATATTAAGACATCGAGTCCAAAGGGTTTTGTCAAACTGTTTATATATGAATTGTAAGTACTGGAGTTTACGTAATGATTTTTGTACATTTTGACTATCATGAGGTTTTAAACTTACCTATAATTGATAGGTTTATATAAGATTTTATGTTATGAAAATATTAAAGTTGGTTATAGAATGTTGGAGTAAAGTGCAATAGATTAATTATCTCAATAATTAAAGAATCCTAACTAATTCAAATTTATTTTATTTCATCACTTAAAACAATTCTTTTTATTATATTAAGACTTTTGTGTTTCAATACTTTATTAATTATCAGTGAATATTCTTTTATTAAATAAAGTAAATATTATTGCTCAAGTTATAAAAAATACATTTTTAAATGTTGTCGATCATATATTGTAGATATTATATTATAATTAACCGTATATACTGTATAATTTTAATATGTATTTTATATTAATATGATATTATGATATTGATATAAAGAAATGTGTGCATATTTGCAAATAGTTTAAATACAATACTGTTTTTGAGTTAATTTTCAAGTATTCAAGTTTTTCGATCCGGTCACTCTATTAGTGTACCAGTAGTTAGTAGTAGATCTATAAGTAGTAGTAGTAGTAGTAGTAGTAGTAGGGCGGGCAACATTTAGTTGAATAGTGCTAACAGCTAATAACGCGAGCAATAGAGCAGTGCTAACATTCACACCATTTGTTTAAATTAATTGTTGTCTGTTTGGCCAACAGTTCATGGATTACTGCAATAGTGGACAACCATTACAACAAATCTATGGAAATTGACTGCAATTCACATGTTTCTCATAATCAGTGATATACAGTGAAGTCTACCTTTACAAGTTTATATAGTATCTCACAATAGTACTGTACATTGTAAATTACAATATTACAACTACAACTGTATTTCAATAATTCACAATTTTATATAATATGATTATGAGAAAATTGTGAATTGCAGTATCGTATATTATATTATACAACTAGAAAATTTATTATAATTTATATACATTATATCAAAATTAAACAAATATATGTATATAATGAATTTTAACTAAAATAATAATTCTATTATATTTAATATTAAACAGTAGAATTACAATAATATATAAATGGATTTAACTATTAATTATAAAGTATGAAGTGCTGAATTGACACATTCACGAGTAATTCACAGAATCGTAAATTGGCTTAACGTATTATACTGTACTGTTCACTATATAAATCAATTGTTTATTTAACATTTATCAACATTTGTTGCAGTTTTGTTAATTAATTAATAATATTTACCTATATTAATTTACTGAATATTATTCTAGTTTATAATACTGTAAGTTATGTAAATTGAATAACATTACAAAATATGATACAACATGAAAATACAATTGTATTTCATTGTACTAAAATAGATGCCAGTATTGTAAAAATATTATAGAATCAGAGCCCGAAGCAATCAATATTAATAGAATAGTAATATTAAAATGACATTCAATGTAAGTTTTCTCAGACTTTAAAATATTTTTATTAATAAAGCAAAATAAGGATAAATTATAATTTGATGATTAAATATAAATAAATAATGTTGACTTAATTATTTATTGCAACATAACTAATATTTCTTAAATTAAAAAATTTATAATACAATTTCAATAGAACCTTTATAAAAATTATTACTATATTTTGATATATCGTATATATAGATTGTTAGTAAAAATATAATTATAAAATAAGTATATAAGATGAATAGCATAAAAAGCATGATAGGTACTGGAATGTACTGAATTAAGCGTGGCAAAACCACAATTATTAAACACACAAACTATTTGAACACATTTGTAATGTTGTGTTAGTATTGAATGATATTCCGTCAGGAAATCAGAGAAAGGATACGAAAAGATGATCACATCCTTCCTATCATTAATTTGTATACAATATCCCACAAAACCAATCGATTCATTACAAGTACTGTATATTCAATGATAAATAACATAAAATTAGAAAAATTTGAAGAAATGGTTGAAAGAGACGTTCAATCGATATATTGAGAGAAATGAGAAGAAACTAGGAAATTGTATTACACTGTAGTCCACATTGAATAACGAATACATTGTAAACATTATTACAAGAAATACAATGCAAAGTGAATTGAATTGCTATAATCAACGGTGTTTTACCAATACTTTGTTATATATTTCCTATTTTATTAGATTCAATCATTTTCTCGCATTTATTTTCAAACCGTCAAATAGTTGAGAGCATTAAATGATGAAACGATCGATACATTAAAACAAAATACATGTCAATATCTGACACAAACCACCAAAACCTTACATCACATCATTGCTTTGCTATCTAAACACTTCATAATCGACTAATTCTTATCAATTATTTATATTATATGAATATAATTGAAACTTAACTAATCAATAAGTTGATATTGTACCCACAAATACCATATGATAGTCTAATCAAATCAAGCATAGAATCTCATGAATGAATTTAAAATAGATATTGTTATATTAATATAAGATTTTGAATATTATAAACTCTCAAAATAATTATAAGATTAAGTATTATATAAAATAACTATAATCAATAAATATTAATTACAGATCAATTATAATAATGTTTAAAATATTCAAACATTAAATCTATGATTTTATAAACATTGTATATATTACAGTAGTAATATTGAACTATTTATAACCGTTTGAATGTTTCAAAGATATACAGTAATACAATATTATCTCCAAAATATAATTTTAATGAATATTATATAAATCATTTAAATATAATATTTTATAGCATAGTATTTTTATTATTTAAATTATTGGAAGTAAAAAGTAATATAAACCAAAATTACTAAACCTCTTATAAGATATCAAAACCAAAGCTTTGAATTTGCTTTCAAATGACTGTAGTTCTCAATAGCATTATAACAGTCATATGGAAGCAAAGTTGAAGCCCTAGTTTTCATATGATATAAGAGAAATATTGTTATCTACTGTAAGGTCATTCATTAAGTATTTAAACCAAAAAAATTTACCAAAAATTGGATACTTCCCCTGCTTACGGGAATTCCTTTTTAGGACTTTAACATTGTTTTAATGCCTTGGATTACCCCTTCCCTCACCCGTATACTTCATATCTGGGATGATTTAACTGTGTATAGCATACTAGTACCATATAATAAGACACAATGTGTGCTAATTAAGAATGGATTGTTAAAATTTGTAAATCATTTGAACGATACATTTGTAGAATTGTAGGCAATGCTAGCAATTCTCATATAATGATGCGAACAGAGAGATCACTAGAGAATTACTTATATTTGTATTTGTATGGTATGACTAAATAAGGCAATACCAAAGAAATACAGTAAAGAGCACAGCCATGTATGTACTACACTGTACTGAAGGCATACTTAGGCTGTTGGAGCCCATAATAGTGAGCTTCTCAGTAGAGATGCAGTGCTGATGGCAAGGGATGGCAAGAGGTGTAACCAATTGATTGTGTAATGAACTCAATGATCAAATAATGCAAATGTTACCAAAATTGTGGTTGTGCTCGTATAGTTTGTAATTCAATATAGTCTACTAAAACTTGAAAATAGTAACACTGAAAATTCAAACTATCTTAAATGTGAAATAATTCAAAATAAAAATATTTATTGCAAACAATCAATTATTGTTTTGTATAACTCCTCCATACAAATAACATTATTTCAATGTCAGAATAATTGATTAAATGTTATGTTGATAAACAAGGGTTTGCTACATATTTTAATTGATGTAATGAATTTTTAAATATTTTATGGTTAAAAGTATTTAAAATTGCATATTTTCTTAATTTTTACTATGATATAAGCCTATTTCCAGTTAAATACAAATGCATATCTTAGCGTCTATTATTGCATATTATATGGTATTTATATTATAATCACTTTTATAGATGCATATCTCTTAGTGTTTTATTTAAGATGAATGCTTTTAGTTACCTTTCAAATATTACTCGATATAATCATTATTTGATTAAATATACAATATATTACGAAGAATTTCATAATTAGTTTACTAGTTAAATATTTACTTTATGTTGAAATATTTTTTGACTTGTTAATAAAAATGACAGTGTTATGTTGTCGAGTCTCTAATTTGGTTACTTTTGAAGAACATAAATACACCTTGTAATTCACCTTTATAAAAAATGAAATCTGATAATCAGTTGACTACTCATACTTATTTGACTTTATTTAATGGTAAAGTTTTTAAACACTTTCTATTGTACTGTATATTGTACTATACATAACTTAAGATATCAAATACTGTACCAAATGCAAATTGGTTTAAACCAATTGGTAAACTATTACAAATATTTATCTATTAATTATTGAAATAAAATATTTGTATTTCACTTTGTTTTTCAATTTTTATAAATTTAAGTCAGACAACAGAAAGGCTGACTTGTTTTTGAGTGAAGTATTAATATTGGAGGGGATGGTAGGGCTCACTACAAGCCATCAATTGAATTATATTCGATGCGAACAAATATTTTAATATTTGTTAAACTATTGAAAAAGAATTTTCTATATTTTGTGCTGACATACAGACATACATACCATACAAATCTACACAAGTGAGCAATATTTGAAAATAGAAAAATGAAGCAAAAATATTTCTTTTAATCAATAAATGAACCATAAATATCGCAAACTCTTTGTTTGCAAACATTATAAAAATGTTATTTACTATTATATCATATAAATTATATGTATAATATATTATACAATATATTATAGTACTGACAGTACTATACTGTACAGTTTGATATAGTTATATAAAAAATTAATGCTAAAGCTAAATAATATATTTAATAGAATTATTTAGTAATTCAATAATTAAAATAAAATATCATTCAAAATTAAACTAGAAAATCTATTTAAATATTTATTGATTAACAAATAACTACAATTTTTGTTTTAAATATTTGTACCTATGGAAATTTTTCAATCCTAAAGAGTAAAAATATTGTTTATAAGTTTATAATTATATTGATGCCATTAATATTTATTCTATAATTATGGAATTATGAGTTATTTTATGTATGATTCAGTTGTTTTATAAATATAATACTATAACAACTAATAGATATTACTATATATGTATATTACCCAATTTCAAATTAGATACATTTGTAAATACATCTATATAAATTGTATTCTTATTGAAGGCAATTAAACTTGGAAATTACTTTTAAATAATATAGTCTTAAAGTGTTCATAAGTTTAGCAAGTTCTCAACGGTCTCATATCAATATGTTTGCGGGAAAGGCACCAATTGTTTGATAATACGATATGATATATGTTTGGATGAGACAAGAGTCCAATAGTAAAGATAGAGAAATATGGTTTGGCTAACAGTGCTAACACGGCTAACACATCTCCAGCCATGACATGAATTCGCAAAATAGTCTATTTTTGTGGCATTTCTTTTTTGGTTCACATTTTCACGTATAAGACGTGATGCAGAGATGAAGCGTTCACTTTGCTTATCCACATAACATGTTTCCATATTACAGCACTTGGAATACCAGTGCATATGTACAGACATATAGGGGAGGGAAGGAGAGAGAGAGAGAGAGAGAGAGAGAGATGGAAAGGTTTGTTTGGCACTTTCACGGCAAATGATAGACATTATTTGGTACCAGAGTTGTATGCAATTGCTATGCGATTGTCATTTCTGGTCACACAATACCAACATTAATAGTAAGTCATTTGCCAACAAAATGACTACAAGTCTATTGTCTTTGTATTGATATGAAAAGTGAATGCAATTAAAGCAGTTCTCTTTCAATGCTATGTTAGGCTTTCATACAATTATTTTATTATTTATATAAACGAAAGCCAATACGACTACCATTTGTTTGTCACACATATCTTTCTTACATTCAAATATTTCATATAGTCTTATAGTCTTCACATTTCTCACAACAAAATAATTCCCTTTTCTAATATTTAAACAAAAGGCATTCACATCAAATTTTGGATCATATCCTTAAAATATAATTAAAGTTGTAAAAACTTACTATTTTGAAAATAGATTTTAAGAATCTATAGGTTATACATCCGTGACTCTAAATATAAGTCTGTCACTGTATGATATCCTGTACTGTTTATGACTTATATCTGTTATGATTACACGAAATGTGGCTTTAAACTGAGAGAAATAGTGCTAAACAATACTATATAATCACAAAAAAGCTTAAACACTCAATCCATTCAATCACATCCTTATTCTTTGATTAACAAAGTATTAAAACAATTACCATAATAAAATTTATATTAATCTAATGTAATATAATAGAAATAAAATTTACAATGTAAAATAAACGAAATTATCAATGAATAGTTAAAATAAAAATTTAAATCTATTAAGATGATTTCTTAGTGTATTTACCATAAATGATGGTAGTGTTCAAATCAATGCTCTTATATGATCCAATAAAACTAAACCAAAACCACAACAAAAATCTGTTAATGTTTTGGTGGCAAATGAATACAGATTTAGCAATTTGATGAGGCAATGGATAGGCAATGGTTTGGCAATGGTTTGGCAAAAGTGCTTTGGTTGGCAATAGTTAACCCCATAAACAGTGTCATAAGTTTGGCCTAAAGTGGCGCACGAGTCAAGTGAGTCAAGTGGTCATTAAATTAGTTTTGGCGATAGGCTATAGCACTGGCACTTCGCCACCAAATATATAATAGTTTTGTTTTGCGTTACTTTATGTGCTCTGGAATTATATGAGGGCTTCTAATCAATTGAAAAACTGGTTGCAAAGTAAGTGGTCTGAAAAATTGCCAATATTGCAGAGTGCATGGAGTACAGGGCACCATTCAGTATTGCTATTGCACAGCTATACTGTGCAGGCATACCAGTGCTCTGCCAAAACAGTCATTGAACAGATAAAATATAGGCAATGCATCGCAAACACAACAGACGTTATGTGTTATGTGTTATACAATACTGTATGGAATAACTGAAATCAAAAGTATTGGCCAACGAATACCCTACTGAAGCAAACATTGTATTAAACCTGTTTAGGGTTTAAATCACAAATTTTATTTTCTTTCGTCCATACAATCGAAAAACTTGTGATAAGTAATAGTCAGACAATATTTCAAACTCAGAAATAATATTTTCTTCCCAACTCTCTATTATAACAAATACTTCACAAACAAATGACAAAAAGATATCTTTCAACTTCCAAATACACAAATCTTGTATTATTTATTTTATTATATAAGTTTTATTTGTTTTTATTTTATAAGTTTAATGACATACAGTATATCAGTATCATGAGTCAAACTATCATACATAATTAAAATTGTAATTTTAAAATCAATTTATTGATAATGTCAATAAAAATTTCTTTAATTATTTGTGACCATAACCAATATTCAGGTTTCCCTGATTGCAACGAGTTGATGCTCTAAACACTAGATATGCCCTTGTTAAATTGAATTAATTCTTGTATGTATGATATGTGAATTGTTAAAATCAATGAGAATTCAATAGTTTTAATTAATATACAGTAATTTATTTCATTGTATTATTAATACAAGAATCCAAATTATATAATAAAATATAATGAGATAGAGTTGGTGTGATTGAGTGATTGATGCATTAATTGGTGTATTGGTTGTGTAGAAAGTTACACAAAGATTGGTGAGTGAGTGGTGAGTGAATTGGTGGGTATTTCGCTATGGCTTTGGCACTCAATTTGGTGGAGAGGGAGAGTAGTGTGGAGTTAATCAAGTCTTTGGCCAATTGTGGCATTACTATACTATTACTATACTATACTCTTAGTATCGTATAATGGGTTAGTTTTGTGTGTTTTTTCATTTTCATTCTTAACTCGGAGTGCAGTGATAGCAAGAGAACTGTACTGTATATGTAGTCAAGAAATAAGTTGTTTAAGTAGAAAATGTTGATATAATACTAGTTTTACTGTATTTGATGATCAGTTTGAGGAATAATATGATTAGTTTCAGTGATCATCACTTAAACATCAATTCCAGTGCCAACACAATACGTATTTCTAAATTCAATTATCTTTAGATTAGACCTCAATTTAATTAAAATTTAATGAAAACTCATTTAAAATGCCGTCTTTTACAGCGATTTCTGTAATGCTATCAAAATATAATATTAAATTATTAATGACATTAATAATATTATAACTTTAAATCTCATCAATTTAAATACAAAATAAATATTTAAATAATTATAGATTTAACTTAAGATAAACTTACAATAATAATATTCAATTGTTTATTTAAAATGCAAAGTAGTAACCTATAAGTTACCTAGTTCCCTCATACTCGAATATTGTAGAATAAACACAGTATTATGCTAACAATATATGATAAAATATTAATTTCAAATTATGTTAAATGTTTTAATTTTCCAAGTTTGTTGTAATGTATGTAAGTATGTTATAAGTTTGTCAAATTAATTGAAGCATAATAGATGATTATAACGAAATGCAATTAAAATTAACAGTAAATTCAATCTCAATTGATTTGCAATACAAATGATTGAAATTAAATTGAGAGTGGATTCAAATTAGTGATTATTACATGTAAACTGAAATTGAAAACCAACATTATTTGAAAATTCTTGAATACAGTATATATGCAATTCAAAAGTATCAATTGAAGGATTAATAAATATATGGATTATGTGATGATGTGGACATTAAATACATTTTGGTTGAAAATGTACTAAAATGTGACTCTGAAAGAGACTCTCATATCATGTTTTACTTAACATTTTAGAGCACATGTATTGATCGTTTCAGTGGTGATGATAAATGACAAATTTGCTGTATTCTCTCTCTCTCTCTCTCTCCCTCCTTCTCCCTCCCTTCCTTTCCCCTTCGCTTTAAAGAGTCAAATATTGAGCAAAATATTACTTTCGTAGTAATTCTTCAATGAAATAGTGTTACACAAAACTATGATTGTTTGTATTGACTATCATTTTACAGTTTATACAAATTATAACATTCACTACAATATTTACAGGGTACATTTTGATAATCAATGTTTTTACACCAAACTACACCGACTCGACACATCCGGCGAGTCCTCTAAACTGGCAATTATCGCACCTCCATCTCAAAAGCCATTCATTGCAACAACACTACAACACTGTCGGTCTGTCGGTCTCTCTGCAACTGCTTGTATTGATTACAGAGCTTTTGACGTTCAAAAACATCTTTCATTCAAACAAATGTTTGTCTTTTATTTTAAGACTTAATTCTTAAGATATATAGTACTTTGAAAATTTTAACAAATAAATTAAAATTTATGTCTTCTGTAAAACACTATTCAAATCATTCATACTTTATATGAAATGGTTTTAATACAAAACTTTAATTTAGAAATTCCTCTAAAATTCAATAAATTTATATTTATTAATAATAGAATTAACAGTAATTGTGAAAATATATTGGCAATTATGTTAATATATCAATATTTAGCAGCATTTCTTTTATATACGTATATAATATAAATATATTATTTTTATATTAAAATATTATAGAACATTAAAAGTATCATTTTAAAAATTTAAAATAGCTTTATTTAGAATGTTTCTGTTCAATTTTATATTGATAAATACAATGTTTTGGCAATTCAATACAGTATATTCTTAAATTCTTTAGATTACAATTTTATTATAATAATTCTTATTATATTATAATATAATAATTTGATTTTTTGAATAGGTAATTAATATTATTATATTAGTTATCATTTATTATCATAAATCTTAAATGATGCACTGAATATAATAAATGAAATAATAACTTAATATATGATATTTACGATAAGTTAGCATACAATTTTATATATGAAATGATTGAATGTTATAATTTAGATTTAGTTTACTATATGCTTTTCATGCTTACTAATGTTATATAAAAATAAAATAATTAGTAAATTATTTATAAGTGTTATTATTATTGATGTATTTAATATTTGCAAGAATATAATTGATCTTATATTTATTAAAATGAAGAAGAAATGAATGAATGGTTTGAATGAAATTGATAGAAACGTTTGCTGCACACAAAATTTAGAATAAGTTTGAAAGTGTAGCACAAATAGTGTAGGATTTGAGTCTAATTTAATGCTACAATTCTCTCCCATATTTTGCTTTTATGCTAAATGTTAAGCTTAAGGTTTGAAATTTTACTGTTTTTGTATTTTATTTAAAATAAAATAATATAAGAATTTGAGATAAAAGCTATAAAATTATAAATCAAAAAACAAATTAAATTGAGAAAAGAATCGTTTAGTAAAATATAAAATTCATACAAAAATATATTTATTTATAAGAAGGACAACAGAATAAAAGGGAATCCTTTTATGAGTTGAATATAAAACGATTCACGTTTTAAAATAACAATTTTTTATATAACTATTGCATTGATTTTCATCACTCACTGAACGGACAAAATATAGGTTTTCACGAAAGTCGGTAAAACTCAAAGATGAATGATTTTCATACTTTATAACACTTGTTATTATTCACTGAATTTATAGTAAGAGAAGGCATACAGTATAAGAAACACATTCTCCATATTATTTACTATTCAATTGGTTTGCATTTAAAATGATATACTTTATCAATTGTAGTGATTGTAAACAAGTTGAATAGATTTTTATATTAAATTCAATAATAGCGCTGAGAATGAGTGTGTGTGTGTGTGTATGTGTGTGTGTGTGTGTGTGTGTGTAAATACAGTAATTGTTATTCAAATGAAACAAATGATTTTACTTAACAAATGCTAATCTCAGTTATGATTACTATTTTCTTTATTTAGAATATCATTTAAAATAAAT